>PVJD01000406.1:166556-255392 GCA_004026545.1 Mormoops blainvillei | reverse complement strand
GCAGCGCAGCCGCCGCCGGCCTCGGAGCGCAGCGGCCGCACCGCCCCCGGGGACCGGATCCGGATTCCCGCCACCCCCCCCCTCGGGCTCCCGACGCCGTCCCTGCCCGCCTGGTCGGGCAAGCAGCCGGAGAAAAAGCGGCCTGCCCCCCGCCCCCGAGCCACCCACCCCGGCCAGAGGGGCCGCCAGCGCCCGGCCACCCCGACGCGCAAGGAAGAACCCGGCGCAGAGGCGCGACCACGGCGGGAACCGCCGCCTCCTCCCCCAAGCCTGCGGCCCAGCCCCGCCGGCGCCCCCGCCCCGGCCTCCGGGGAGCCGAGCCAAGGAGAGGGCGGGAGGACGGCGGCCCGGAGGCGGGGGCGCAGCGCTCACCGGCCCCGCCGCCCCCTCCGGCGGCCGGCGAGAACTGCGCCTGCCGGCTCGGAGAAGCGCGGCCTCCTTCGCTCGCGGCCCGGGCTCGGCTCGGGCCTCGCTTCCTGCCCTCCCCTCCCCCGGTTCTCGGCGTCCTCTCCAGTGCCCTGGTCCTCCCCCGCCCAGTCCTCTGTCCGGAGGTCGCACCAGGCCCCCTCCGGGCATCCACCCCATCCACTGTTCGCTCCCTGCTGCCCGGCCCTGATCGCGGATGCGTCCCAAGCCGCCTCGGTTACCCGGCGCAGCGCGGCGTCCGGGCTTCCCGCTCCGGCGGCTCCCTCCCCGGTTCTGAGCGGCGGCGCCCTCCCCCGCTCGGCCGGGCACAGCCGCAGCTCCCTCCCGCGGTGGCAGCGGCTCCTCCTCCGGGCGCGGCGGCGGCGCTGGGGCGGCGGCTGCTGCTGCTGCTGTGGCGGCGGCTGTGGCTGCTGCCTGCTGCTCCTCGCGGCGAAAAGCACAAAGCACAGCGCCCTCCGCCTGCAGGCAGCCCGCCCGCCGCCCGCCCGCCGCCCGCCCGCCGGCCCCGGCCTCAGTTCGCACACCCCCCGCCGCCGCCGCAGCCTCCGCCGCCGGAGCGGGGAGGAGGAGGGAGGAGGAGGAGCGGGAGGGGGGCGGGAGA
This sequence comes from Mormoops blainvillei, assembly GCA_004026545.1. Lineage (NCBI taxonomy): Eukaryota > Metazoa > Chordata > Mammalia > Chiroptera > Mormoopidae > Mormoops > Mormoops blainvillei. The sequence continues at coordinate 254,365 of PVJD01000406.1, read as the reverse complement.
AGCGGGGCAGCGAGCGCGTCCTTCCCCGTGGAGCGCACACCGACCCCCGGGGAGCGAGCGCCAGCCCGCCCGCCTCGCCGGCTCCGCTCCCTCCCACAGCCTGCCCGGGCGGGCTCCGCGGGGGGCAGCTGGGAGGAGGGGCGGGAGCTGGGGGGACCCGGGCGGCCGAGGCGGAGGGAAGGAAGGAGGGGAGGGGGGGTGGTGGTGGTGGTGGTGGTGGTGGCGGCAGCGGCGCGGCCGCGGCTGCTGCTGCTGCTGCTGCCGCCGCCGCCGCCGCCGGGGAGGGGGGGGCCGAGGCAGGGAGACACGCAGCCGCCCGGATGGCGGCTGAGCTCGGAGCCGGGGAGGGCGCCTAGAGCGACCTCGCCAGACCCGCGGGGTAACTGGCATGCTCGGCGCGGAAGGGAAGGCGCGAGGCGCGGCCGCGGAGAGGGTGCCTGGAGGGCCCCCCGGCGGCCAGGGAGGCTTAGGGGGTTGCCCGGAGCTCTCCCCTAAGTCCTCCTAGCTCAGATTCGGACTTCCACGCCAGTCCTCGTCCGCTCCCCTCTCCTGCCTCCCGGAGCGGGCGGTCCGTGCCCACCCTCACCCCCGGAGCGTGGCCACCAGCTAGGGGCGCACGCACGCCAATCGCGGCGCCAGGCTTCCGAGCTTACCTCGCGGTTCCCTCGCTGCCGAGCAGCGCACACCCGAAACTTTATTGAAAAAAAAACAAAAAACAAAACAAAACCACCAAAGCCCTACAAAAATGTCCTCCCTGTAAAAAAATTTTTTTAAATGTATTTTGCTCCTTACACCTTAAAAAGGGCGAAAGAGCGACGGGCTCCGGCGGAGTAGCCTCTCTGGGAGCCGGTTCAATCCAGCCCGGCATGTCTCCCCAGGCCTGCTCCGGCGCATGGAGATCGGCGCCGTTGCCACTCGCAGCAACCCCTCTCCCCCGAAATCCACCGCACCGGGGTTCACTTACCGAGTGTGTGAATGGGAGCGCGGGCCAGAGGCACCTAGGGGTGCGGCTGGCCGAAGAGCCGAGCCGCAGCTCCGCCGCAGCTGACGCTGGGGCAGCGAGTCGCCAGACAAAGCCCGAGATGGCGAAGCGGAGCGACGGCTAATGGCGAGCCCCACGCGCCGCGCTCCGCCCGCCCCGCTCCGCCCGCCCGCCCGCCTCGGCGCAGCGCGGCGCCGCTCCGAGCGCTCGACCGTCAGAGCCGCCTCGGCGCCACCGCCTCCCGGGCCACCCTGGCCTCGCCTGGCCCCTCCGCCTCCTCCGAGCGGCTCAGCCTCACCCTTTCCCTCCCACCGCGCTGGGGGCTGCACGAAAATAAATAAAAAGAAAAATGCTTTTCTTTCTTTTCCTTTTTTTTTTTTTGGCAGGGAGGGCGTGTTGAGACTTTTGGGTGTCTTGCCCCCAGCTCGCACTCACCTGCGGAGCCGTCGGGAGGGCTGGGGGTGGGGGCTCGCGGGGCTGGAGCCGGCGAGCGCGGGTTGAAAGCTAGCCAAGCTCTGCAGCGCCCGACCCGGGCGTATACGCCGCCGCCAGTCCCCGCAGAGAAATCGTCCTCCTACCCCCGCCTCCATCGCTCTGCGTTTCTCTTCCAATCAGCCGGTCGCTTGGCGGCTCCTCCATTCTCCGGCCAAGCCTGCTGCCTAGAGCGAGCTCCACTCCATCTGCTCGCCCGGCTCCTCGCTCCCCTGCCGGGGCCGACGAGGCGATGTGGGGCCGGAGGGGGATTTGCGAGGGAACCTGCCCGCTTCCCGCTCCCATTGCTCCCTCCCCGCTGCCTCCTGCCTCCTGCTTCTCTCCTGCGTCTTTCCAACTCTCCCCTGTCGCCACTGGTGTGTGTCTGAGTGTGTGCGCGGTTTTTTTTTTTTTTTTATTGCTCTTTGCTTTTGCAACCCTGAAGCCAAAGCGAGGGGGTGGGGGGGAGAGCAAAGGGAGGGGGGCGTTACAAAAGAGAAAAAAAGCAAGAAAGAAGCTCTTAGATTCGCAACATGGAAAAACCGGGGGAGCACCCCGCCTCGTCCGATCTCGGTGCCCCGCAAGGGCCTTCCGGGTTTTAGAGCGAGCCTCTCGTCGTTCTCAATGCCCCTCACCTCCGCCGGGTTTAGGATCCGAGGAGTCCGAGCAAAAAGTTCTCCCCCTGAGCCGCACCAAGGGGTGTCAGTGGGAGTTGGGATTTCTCAAGAAGCAGCAGCCATCCCTCGCACCCAGGCTTCGTTAGCTGGGCCGGGGTAGGGGTGGAGGGCAAAATCCCGGTGGGTTTTCGGAAGGGGCTTCCCTTCGCGGGTGAAGTCGGAGTCAGGAGACCAGGCTTCGCACATTCCCCCTCGGTCTCTGCCTCCAGTGCCCTGCCAGCTCCCCCTTTAATTTTTTTTCTCTCCTTTAATCTAATTTCTTCCAACTCCACCTTTGTTGTTAACCGGCGTCACGCGGGGATCAGCCAATCCCCGCCACGCAATCAGCTTGTCAAAAAGCCTCGGCCAGCCCTGGGAAAGCAGGCCACGGACGCTGCCCCCACCCCGTCTATTACCCCACCCCGACCGGTAGCGGGGAGCCTTGAGGGGAGCCTTGCACCCCGGCCTCTCCTCCCAAGCCGCAGCGGGGCAGCGTTCGCGTAGGCCTCCCGCACTCCAGCATCCTTCGGGCCGGGGATCGAAAGCCCTGGGCGGGGATCACGATCCACCCTCCCACTGCCCTCGGCTGTGGTTGTCTGTCTCAGCCTCCCCTCTTCAGAGGAAGGGTTATCAGGACGCAGGGAGCCAGAAGACAGTCTAAAGAACGCCGCCTTCAAACAGGCGCGCCTATGGTTTCGGCCGTCGCTCCGGGGGCAGCCATTGCTCCCGCTCCCAGGCCGCCAGTCTCCCACACCAACACTGCTCCTGCCCGCGTCTCCGCCAGTTGGGTCACCGGCCCCTTTGGTCTCTCCCCTGTCGCACAGCCTTCTCCATTCTCACAAAACCGCCTCGCTGCTGTAGTAATCCCTCTTGTCTCCTGGGAGAAATGAGATTCCTTTCCCAGGACTTCCACTGCTTACATCTGCCACGTTTCGCAAACGGAGAAAAACCCTGTCAAGATCTGGTGTGTCCAGATATTTTAGTGGGCCGGGCCTGTAGGAGAGGCGTATTTACCTTAATGCGAATACAGCTCATTTGCCGGGTGCTCCAAGGCCCTGTACTTCTGACTCGTCATTCGGTATTTTTGTTAGTTACACCCCCGCCCCAAGGCCTGGAGTTCTTTTTTTTACAAGTTTCAGCCCCAGAAACCCAGTTCTGACCTTGGAACATACACTGGACATTTTGTGAAGGATCAAGCCATCTCACAGGGACTATCTTGTTTTGACTGGGAAGCAACAAAAGATTTGAAATGCGAAGTCCCAGCTTCCCCGCATCTCAGCTTCCCCACCTTGTTAATAGTGTATGAATTTGATTAAGTCCCTTAACCTCACCTGATCCCAGTTTCCTTATCTATAAGACTAGAATAGCGATACTATGTCCTCTGCTTTCATCACCAGGGCTGGAGGGTCAAGGGAAATGATATATGAAAAACTGTAAAATTCTTCACAATTTCACTTGCCACAATTACAATGGGAGAAACTCTGACCCCGAGAAATTTCCAAGTCTTCCAGACACAGATCTGGAGTCCAGGTGTCCTGGCTCCTGGCCCTGAACTTCTTGGCCAGGCCAAAGGACCTTTCGGTAAAGTACTCTGGAATAAAACAGGATGAATGTGAATCATAAGAATGATTATTATTGACTTTTCATTCCTTGGGCAGCAAAAATCATGGCTGGCACTCTTCCCACTTGGAAACTGATTGGCTTGTTTTACATCTATTGTGTCTCTGGTGAGGTCAGAAGGCTAGGGCTTGGGCTCTGGGCCAGAGCAGGAGGGAATATGTCCTTGGTCCTTTCTCTTTGCCTCCTCTCCCAATTCATCCTTCCCTCCCTTCCAGCTTTCTGTCCTGTGCCTTGGAGCAGAGCCTCGGCATTACCCAAGCCCAGCCCTGGCTGGTGACAAGGCACAATCCTAACTACAAGCTCCCAGCCCTTCCCTGGGCTGCCAGTATTCCAGCACCAGCTCACTTAAAACACCTAGTGTGCCTGGAATGCGCTAACCAAAGTGTCATTCCTAGTGTTCTTGGAGTAATTTTAGATGGTGTACAGAGGAACATGTTATTTTCAAAGTTATATATTTTAATATGTTTGGAAATGCCCTGTTTTTAAATTTTTATTTAAGATAGTGACATAAAGACTTCTCCCCGTCTCTTTTTTGGGGGGGTAGAGGAAGCTACTGTCCCTTAATTATGTCTATTTTTTTAAAATTAAGGTACCGGTATACAGATGTGTATACAGATAAATAAGTATACATACATCTTAAGTGTACAGCTTGATGAATTAATATACGTGTCATTTATATATATATAATGTAACCACCATCTGATCAAGATATTGAATATCCCTAGCATCTAGCAAGCTCATACAAGGTCAATATTCCCCTCCAAATATCACCAGTATTTTGAGCTCTGTTGCCATAAAGAAGTTTAGCCTGTTTTTGGAGTTCATGTTCATAGAGTCATAGAATCACACAGTGAGTACTCTTACATCTGACTCCTTGCTCAACATTACGTCTGAGGCTATCAGGTTGCATATAGTTCATCCCTTTTCATTGCTATGTAGTATTTCATTACATAAGTATACCACAATTTATCCTTTCTATTTCTTTTTTTCAGCGTTCGCATTTTTATCAAGTGGTTTAAAATATGTGGTTGACATCGTTACTTTCATCTGCAAATGGCAGAGTTGGGAAGCAAAAAAACTGTACTTGATTTTTTAAATGAAGATTATCTGTCATCAAATTACTCATATCCAAGTTTCTGCAGGTCTGGAATTTTCTTTCCACTGGATAGGAGTATGTAGTGGGAATTCAGTTGATAACATTTTATTTAAAAATAAGAGAATCAGCGTAGGCAAGCTGTCTTAGTCTTCAGGATTTCTGGATTTCCGCCTTGGAGGAGGTCAGGATCTTCCCATGGCCTGGGTCCTCAAACATTCTCCTAGCCATCAAAAGCAGAATCCTTTATTTTCTCATACTCTGATTCCAGTGACACTTTATTCATTTTTAGGGGTTTTTTTCTAATTTAGGATCAATTTTAATCTTCACAGCATCATAGCGGATTTGTGAAAATTCACGAAGATGGAAAGAACCTCCAACAATCAACAACATGGGGACCCTGTAGTGCAGGGTCTTGTTTTTGCTCAAGGTGCGTGTTACCGCGTGTGTAAACATGACCTCAGACCCGCTTGGACACCCAGCCAAGCGGGACCAGGGTGGCCTACGGAATCTCAGCGGCTCAAGCTCTCTCCCAGACAGCACCTCCTAGACTCATCTCCCTTCCTCTTCCTTTCTATTTCTAATGGGCATGTGGGTTGTTTCCATTTTTCTGACTATTATGAATAAAGCTGCTTTACACATTCTTTTGCATATATGCATTCATTCCTTCTAGGTATATTTCCAGGGGGGAATTCCAGGATTAGGATATAAATATATTGAACATTAATCACCAAATGGTGTTGCCAGTGTTTCCAGATTTTGACCATTAGAATAAGTGTGTAGTGATATCTCATTGGTTCAATTTGCAATTCCTTAATGGCTTATATGTTGAATATCTTTTCATATGCTTAGTTACCCTATACATATCTTTTTGGGTGAGCTGTCTGTGCGGATCTTTGTCCCATTTATCAATCAGGTTGTTTGTTTTTTTGTTGTTGCATTTTTAGAGTTCTTTGTATATTTTGGATAACAGTCATTTATCAGATATATCTTTTGCAAATATTTTCTCCCAGTCTGTGGCTTGTCTTCTCATTCTCTTGATGTTTTATCTTTTGCAAAGCAGACTTTTAAAATTTTAATAAAGCCCAGTTTATCAATTATATACCGGTAGGTCACGCCTTTGGTTTTGTATCTAAAAAGCCACTGCCACCCCGAGCGGTGTGGCTCAGTTGGTTGGGCATTGTCCTGCAAAGCTAAAGGTCTCCTGTTTGATTCCCTGTCAGGGCACATGCCTAGGTCGCAGGTTCAGTCCCAGTCGGGGCACATAGGAGAGGCGGCTGATGGATGTTTCTGTCTCACACCGATGTTTCTCTCCCTCTCTGTGTCCCTTCCTTCCCCTTGCTCTAAAAATAAATAAATAAAATCTTAAAATAAGCAAAAATAAAAAGTCTCTACTATATCCAAGATCATCTAGATCTTCTCCTATGTTATCTTCTAGTTTTATAATTTTGTGATTTAGGCCTATGATCCATTTTGAGTTAGTTTCTTTGTGTGAAGGATAGAAGGTCTATGTGCAGATTAATATTTTTTTCACATGTGAATGTACAGTTGTTTCAGCACCATTTGTTGAAAAAAGTATATTTGCTCCATTGTATTGCCATTGTTCCTTTGTTGAAACTTAGCTTCACTTTTAAAGGCTAATTTCACAGGGTACACAATTCTAGTTTGGCGGTTTTCTTTCTCTCAATATTTTAAACACTTTACTTTCTCTCTTTGTCTTGTCTGATCTAATTCTTATCTTTGCTCCTTTGTAAATAAGGAGTTTTCCCCCTTCTGGTTTCTTTTAAGATCTTTTTCTTTATCTTGAATTTTCTGGAGTTTGAATATGAAAAATCCTAAGTGTAGGATTTTTTTATGTTTGTTTATTATTTGCTTATTTGTTTGGAGTTCTCTGCATTTCCTGGATCTGTGATTTGGTGTCTGACATTAACTTGGGAAATTCTCAGTCATTTCTTCAAGTGTGGCTTCTGGGGTTTTTCCCCCCTCCTTCTCCTTCTGGTATTTCCATTATGTGTCTGGTACCCCTTTTGTAGTTACTCCACAGTCCTTGGATGTTCTGATCTGCTTTGTTTTGTTTTCCTCTCTCTCTCTTTCAGTGATTTTTTTTTTTTTTTTGCTTTTCCATTTTTAAAATTTCCATTGTCATACCTTGAAGCTCAGAGATTTTCCCTCAGCCATGTTGTCTATTAATGAACCCGTCAAGGCATTATTCTTCATTTGTTACGGTGGTTTTGATCTCTAGCATTTCTTTTTTATTCTTTCCTAGAAGTTCTATCTTTCTGCTTACATTACCCGTATGATCTTTCATGCCACCTACTTTTTCTGTGAAGCCCCTTAGTATATTAATCATAATTTAAAAACTAGTCTATTAATTCCAACATTAGTGATGCTTCAGTAAGCCTTTGGAGAGGCTTATTCTGCCTCTTCAAACTGTGTCTTTTGCCTTTTACTATGCTTTATAATTCTTTGTTGAAAGGCAGGTGTGAAGTACTGGGTAAAAGGAACTGAGGTACAGAGGTCTGCAGTACTGTGCTGGTAAGGTGGGGCATGAGTAAGCATTCTCTCGACTTATGATTAGGTCTGTCTTTTGATGAGCCTTTCTCCCAGACTGTGAACTTTGCTAGTGCTTCACAGTTTTCTTCCCCCATTAGGTGGCACAGGATGGACACAAGGGCCTGGAGTTGGGTATTTCCCTTTCCAGTTAGGTTTGGAGCTGAGAAAACCCCAGCCAGTTAGCTCAGGTAAAACAGTTTTCCTGAGGGCAAACCGTGTTGAGAAGGATAGAATACTCCGCCATATTTCAAAATGTTTTCCCCCCTCCTGCCTGTCAGAAGCGTGAGGGGATTTTTCTCTGATATTCATGGTGAGGACCTGGTAGAGCTCCTGGAGATAAAACTCACAAAAGTTTGGGGCCCCTCTATGACTGGGTTCACCTGGAGGTTTACTTTTTTTCACTTTATGTATTTTATTTTTTTAGAGATGGGGAAAGGAAGGGAGAAAGAGAGGGAGAGAAACATCAGTTCAGTTGCTTCTCCTGACTGGGAATGGAAACCTCCCTGTCGCGCTTTGCGGGACGAAACAACTGAGCCACACCTGTCAGGGCCCCCTTGGATTTTTTAACTCTCAGACATGTCCATGCTAATCCTCCAGCAATTCATCAATTGCAGTTCAGGTATTCCTACCCTAGCACTGGCTCCAGTGGAGGCTTCTGCTCATTTAAGTTGTGATTCTCTGTACCTGGCTGGCTGTCTCTCCAATCTGAAGGGCAGCAGTTTGTCCTGTGGTCTCACGTCCCTGATAGATCTATGAAGAGTTGTTGATTTTTCAGTTTGTTCAGCTTTCTACTTGTTTGTAGGAAGGAGTGAAGACTTCTCGGCTTCTTACACGCCTGACCAGAGCCAGAACTCCTTTACTCCTTTTTGATATTCTCTTTGTTTTTGTTTTTCCCCCTTGCTATATTATTTTATTTAATTTTTATGGTAAAATACATACAACATAAAATTTACCGCCTTAAACATTTTAAGTGTATAGTTCCATGGTATTAAGTAGATTCATGATGTTGTGCCATGTTCATCTTGCAAAACAAAAGCTCTGTGCCCATTAAACAGTGACTTCCCATTCCTTCTCCCTTAGCCCCTAGCAACCACCATTCTACTTTCTGTCTCTATAATTTTTTACTACTCTAAGTACCTCATATAAGTGGAATCATATATTTATCTGTTTGTGACTTGATTATTTCACTTAGCATAATGTTCTTAAGGTTTATCCATATCGTACTGTATGTCAGAACTTCCTTCCTGCCCTGGCTGGTGTGGCTCAGTGGATTGAGCACCCGCCTGCAAAACCAAAGGGTCGCTGATTTGATTCCCAGTCAAGGCACATGCCTGGGTTGCAGGCCAGGTCCCCAGTAGGGGGCGTGCAAGAGGCAACTACACATTGATGTTTCTCTTCCTCCCTTCCCCTCTGTCTAAAAGTAAATAAATAAATAATCTTAAAAAAAACAAACACGGAAGGGTAAAAAATGTGGTGTGTGTGTTATGCACCTTTCATATTAAAAAAGAATTTCCTTCCTTTTTAAGGCTAAATAATATTTCATGGTATGTATATACCACATTTTGCTTATCTATCCATCTATCAAAGGACACTTGGATTGCTTCCATGTTTTAGTTCTTGTGAATAATGCTACTATGAACATGGGTGTATAAATACCTCTTTAAGACCCTGCTTTCAATTCCTTAGGGTATGAACCTCAAAGTGGGATTGCTGGATCATATGGTAATTCTATTTTTACTTTTTTGAGAAACTACTACACTGTTTTCCAGAGTAGCTGTAACATATTACATTTCTACCAACAGTGCACAAGGGTTTCAATTTCACCACATCCTTATCAACACTTGTCATTTTCTTTTTTTTTCTTTTTATAGTAGCCTAATGGGTATAATGTGGTATCTCATAGTCGTTTTAATTTGTATTTCCCTAATGATGAGTGATGTTGAACATCTTCTCACGTATATATTGGCCAGCCATGTATCTCCTTTGGAGAAAGTTATATTCAAATCCTTTACTCATTTGTGAATCAGGTTGTTTCGTTGTTATTATTCAGTCTCTATTTCTTTCTCTCTCTCTCTCTCTCTTTATTTTTTTTGAATTATAGTTTACATTCAGTAGTATTTTTTCTTTTTTTAAGATTTTATTTTATATATATATATATATATATATATATATATATATATATATATATATTTTTAGACAGAGGGGAAGAGAGTGAGGGAGAGAAACATCAATGTGTGGTTGCCTTTCACATGACCGCTACTGGGGACCCGGCCTGCAACCCAGGCGTGTGCCCTGACTGGGGAATCAAGCCTGCGACCCTTTTGGCTCCCAGACCAACACTCAATCCACTGAGCCACATCAGCCAGGGCTCTATTTCTTCTTGAGTGAGCTTTGGTGGTTTGTGTTTTTCAAAGAATTTTAAATTCATCAAAGTTGTCGAATTTATGGATATTTATGTTTGTAGTTTTCCATTTACTGTCTTTAGCTCTGTACTATTGTCCTTTCGTTTTTATTATTTGTAATATGTCTTTTCTCTTTTTTCCTTGGCCCAGTCTTGCAAGAGGTTTATCAGTTTTACTGATTTTTCTCCCCCACAAAGATCTAGCTTTTTCCTTTATTGATTTTCTCTATTGTTTATTCTCTATTTTATTGATTTGTACTCTGTCATTATTATTTCTTTCTGTCTGCTTTTGGTCTAATTTACTCTTTTTAAAAATTTAATTTATATTTTATTTTTTGAATTTATTGGGGCACATTGGTTAACAAAGTCATTTGCGTTTCAAGTGTACAACTCTATATCTAATTTAGTTTTTTTTTTTAAGGTAGAAACTTAAATTACTGATTGAAGTCCTTTTTATTTTCTTTTTTTTAAAGATTTTATTTATTTATTTTTAGGGAGGGGAAGGAAGAAAGAGGGAGAGAAACATCTATCTGTGGTTGCCTCTCGTGCACCCCCTACTGGGGACCTGGATGGCAACCCAGGCATGTGCCGTAGACTGGGAACTGAACCAGAGACCCTTTGGTTCACAGGCCCGCACTCAGTCCACTGAGTCACACTAGCCAGGGCTTATTTTCTTTTTTAAAAATACAATTGATTGATTATGCTATTACAGTTGTCCCAATTTTCCCCCCTTTGTCCCCTTCTGCTCGGTACCTCCCTTCCCTCCAACAATCACCCGCCTTAGTTCATGTCCATGGGTCATGCATGTAAGTTATTTGGCTTCTCGATTTCCTATACTACTCTTGACATCCCCATCTATTTTGTACCTGCCAATTATGCTTCTTAATCCTTGTACATTTCCCCGCTTTCTCCCCTTTCCCTCTCCCAGCTGATAACCCTCCAAATGATCTCCACATCTACGATTCTGTTTCTGTTCTGTTTATTTGCTTAGTTTGGTTTTTGGGGTTTTTTTTAGATTCAGTTGTTGATAGTTGTGAATTTGTTGCTCTTTTAATGTTCATAGTTTTGATCTTCTTTTTTTTCTTAAATAAGTCCCTTTAACCTTTCGTGTAACAATGGCCTGGTGATGATGAACTCCTCCTTTACCTTTAGCTTGTACGGGAAGCACTTTATCTGCTCTTCTATTCTAAATGATAGCTTTGCTGGGTAGAGTAATCTAGGTTGTAGGTCCTTGCTTTTCATCACTTTCATTACTTCTTACCAGTCCCTTCTTGCCTGAAAAGTTTCTGTTGAGAAATCAGCTGACAGTACTATGGGAACTCCTTGTAGGAACTCTCCACTTTTCTCTTGCTGCTTTTAAGATTCTCTCTTTGTCTTTAACCTTTGGCATTTTAATTATGATGTGTCTTGGTGTGGTCCTTTTTGGATCCAACTTGTTTGGGACTCTGTGCTTTTCTGGACTTGTACGTCTATTTCTTCACAAAATTAGGAAAGTTTTCTTTCATTATTTTTTCAAATAAGTTTGCAATTTCTTCCTCTTTCTCTTTTCCTTCTGGCACCCCTATGATTCAGATGTTGGTATGTTTAAAGTTGTCCTGGAAATTGCTAAGCCTATCCTCGTTTTTCGAATTCTTTTTTCTCCCTGTTATTCTGATTGAATGTTTTTTCCTTCATTGTGTTCCAAATCATTGATTTGATTCTTGGCTTCATCCTCCCACTGTTGGTTCCTTGTAGATTTTTCTTTGTTTCACTTAGTGTAATCTTCATGTCTTTCCTTATGTTTCTGCCATACTCAGTGAGTTCTTTGAGCAATCTGATCACCAGTATTTGAACTCTGCACCTGATAGGTTAGTTATCTCCGTTTTGTTTAGTTCTTTTTCTGGGGTTTTGTTCTGTTCTTTCATTTGGGCAGTATTTCTTTATTTCTTCGATTTGGCATCCCCCTGTGTTTGTTTCTGTGTATTAGGTAGAGCTGCTTTGAGTCCCTGTCTTAGAAAAAGCATTTGTAAATTGTTCGGGTGGATCCTTCGGTAATCACCAGGGTGGGGCAACCCACTTCACTGCTCTGTGGTCTGTGTAGGGGGAGGGCTTAGAGAGGGGACAATGCCTTCTGGAAGTTTGCTGGGCACTCACCTTGTTTCCAGTCACTTTGCCCACTTCTCATATGCGACTGGCGCCCTTCCAGCTGTTGCCCTGGTGGTAAATCCCAGAGTGGGTGGGTTTGTCAACATTCTAAGTCCATGCAGGCCCTTTAAACAGACTGTCCTGAAAATCTGGCAGTTTATTCCACTGCCCCAACCCCTACTGGTTTTTTACAGCCAGAAGTTATGGGGATTTAGCTTCCCGGTGCTGGAACCCTGGGCTGTGTGGTCTGACCTGGCACTGGGATCACTTGCTCTCAAGGCATCCCTCTCGATTTTTATCCACCACATGTGAGTATAGGGCCACCCATTCCCCCGCTGCCACTGCCTCTCCGCGTCATACACCGTGTCTCTGTGCCTCTCTGCCCATCTCTGCAACTCCACCCCTCCAGCACGTCTGGATGAATGTGGCTTCTTTAAATCCTTGGTTGTCAGACTTCCATACAGCTTGATTTTCTGACAGTTCTAGTTGTTATTTGTTTTGGAACATAGTTGTAATTCTCTCTGCTGTTGCTGCAGGCAGGTGAAGTATGTCTACCTATGCCTCCATCTTGACCCAAAGTCTGAAATCTTTCTTATTTGCTAACCTAATTATTTAATACTAAGTTCCCCTCTGAGCACTGATTAATTGCATCTCACAAATTTTGATGTTTTCATCTTCATTCAGTTCAAAATGTTTTCTAATTCCCCTTGTGACTTCATCTTTGACTTATGAGTTTTCTAAAAGTGCTCTGCTTAGTTTCCAAACATGAAGAAGTTTTCCAGGTGTCTTTCTGATATTGATTCCTAATTTAACTCTGTTGTGAACATGGAGTATACTTTCTATGATTTCATTTTACATTAGCTAAGGTTTGTTTTATGGGCCACAATATGGTCTGTTTTGATGCGTGATCCATGTGCAATTGAAGAGAATGTGTATTTTGCTATTGTTTGGTTGGAATGTTCTATGAATATAAATTAGGCCAAGTGGGTTGATAATGCTCTCCAGGTGTTCTATAGCCTTAATAATTTTTTGTCTACTTGTTCTATGGATCATTGAGAGAGTGACTGTAGTTTCCTACTATGATTGTGGAATTATCTATATCTCTTTTCAGTTCCATTAGTTTTTGCTTTATGTAATTGAAACTCTGTTAAAAATGATATATGCCCACTAAACTATATATGTAAATTAGTGTTACATATAAATAAATCTGGAGGAGTATACTCTAAATTATGAACAGCGGTTACTGGTGGGGGGCATGGTTATCGGAGGCTTTTATTCTCTGTGTTAAATAGTTCCATAATTTTAAGTGTTTTATAATAGACATATATCCTTTCTGAAACTTGAACATATAAAGATGTGTTTTATAGGAGAGAGAGGGATGGTTGCATGCCTACAAATGTGTCTTCTTAGCCTGCAAAGCGTTCTCTGGTTCATCTTGGAAAAAGGTCAGCTGGACGCTCTCTCCCCGTCCTGTTCTTGCCAAGCTCCGGACCATGGCCCACACCTCCCGCTCCTGCTTCCTTACTAGCTCTTCCTTCCTCACCTCCTGTCACCTGGCATGGGGCCCAGGTGCCTGGGATGGAAACAACTTTCTTTCTTTTCTTTCTTTTTTATTTTTTTTATCCTTACCCAAGGACATTTTTCCACTGCTTTTTAGGAGGGTGGGGAGGGAGAGGGAAAGAGAGAGAGAAACATCAGTGCAAGAGAGAAATGTCAATTGGTTGCCTTCTATTATATACCCCTACCAGGAATCGAACCCGCAACCTGGGCATGTACCCTGATAAGGAATAGAACCAGTGACCCTTCGGTCTATGGGATGACATTCCAACCAACTAAGCTACACCAGCTAGGGCTCTTCCTTCCTTCCTTCCTTAAATATTTTATTTATATTTATTTTTAGAGAGAGTGGGGGAGGGGGAAAGAGAGGGAGAGAAACATCAATGTGAGATGGCTGCCTCACCGGGGACCGAGTGGGGACTGAACAGGCAACTCAGGCATGTACCCTGATGGGGAATTGAACTAGCAACCTTTCATGTCTCAGCACAACACTCAACCAACTGAACCACATCGGTTAGGGCAAGAAACAACTTTCTGAAGTCACCATGTGGCCTGCCAACCCAGCAGGCTTTCCACCATGTCCTTGGATTTTGCTGAGCAATTTCACCCTCTCTGTCCTCAAGATATTTCTCGGATGTTTTCCATTTTCTAAACCCTTATTCCCTCAAGTCATCCCCCTCTCTCGTCACTGGGCTGGCTCTTACTTTACCCTCAGGAGTCAAAGCAAATGTCTCTGTCCCTGGGAATCCTTGCCAAACCCTATCCCTGTTCTGCTCTCACCACTCCCTGCAGAATAGTAATTACTCTTGTTGAACAGCTGATTCCCATGCTGACTTGCGGTCGGTCCTATGATGGTAGGGACTTTTGTCCACCTGTCTGCTATTGACTCACATGCAGATTCCCAATTTGCCTCCTTGCAGCCAATCCCCCCTCTATGAAGCTCCCAATGAATCACTTCATGTCCCTCCCCAGTTCAAGAACCTGCAATGGCTCCCTAGTGCCTACTAAATCAAGTCCAAACTCTGGCTCTTGGGTATATTTAATTACATCAGCAGGAAAGATTTCTGTTCAGTGAGGTAGACAAAGTTAAGAGCAAGATGACAAAATGGGAGAATAATTCTGTGAGGGCCAACATCAGCAAAGGACAGAATCTTCCAGGATCTCTTGTAAATCAACATCCAAAAAAGGCATCAACCTCAATTGAAATATGACCAAATGATAGGAAAAGACGATTTATATAAGAGTAAATCTTAAAGAACAATCAGCAATGCAGAGATACTTAAACTCTTTAACAATCAGAGAAACGCAAGTAAAACAATAATGAGATTATACTTCAGTCAGATTAGCAAAAATCAGACGTCCAGATAATGTCACTCGTGTGGGAGTATAAGAATCTCCTGCACTGCCTGTGGGAGTATGGACTGGTGCAGACATTGTAGAGTAAGATATGGCTGTATCTAGTCAAACTGAGACAAAAATATTTATACCCTATGACCTAGTAAATCCACTCCTGGCTCCTATATATAACCCAAAGAAATTCTCACCAGATCCGTATGAGGACAGCACTGCAGCCCCGTTTGTGGGAGGGGAGTGGGTGCGGGGACTGTCGCTCCCTGGAGGGGTGGAGAGGCCAAAGGCGGGGGACACTCCACAGAGAACTATGCAGCAGTTAAAGTGACTGCACGTTCGCAGAGCAGCCCGGCTGGCTAAAACCGTGGTGCTGGGTGCAAAGAGGGCCAGCAGAGCGAGGCCTGCACCACAATGCTGATATATGTAGAAACACACGCAAACACACTCAGCACAAACCAACTGCAAAGAGACATTTTGAGAAACTTGATTATAAATTGAATATTAGGTAGTATTGCTAATATTGTTGGGCGTGGTGATGATACTGCAGTTCACTAAGAAAATATTCAGGGTTGGAGGGGGTGCATAGCTGAAAAATATGGGGGTAAAATGGCATGATGTACAGGAAGGCCTTTAACGTATTTTGTTCAGTGAAGGGAGAAATGAGAGAGATGAAACAAATATATATTTTAGGCAAAGATTTAAGTGAAACTTCAAGGCAAAGTCTTGATAATTATTGAGTCTGAGAGATGAGTATATAGGGGTTTATTGTACTATTATTTCTACTTTGGTGTATGTATTGAAACTTACATAGTAAAGTTAAAACAATGATAAATATTTCTAAGAACGTGTTCACACAAGAAGATGAATATTAAACATGTTTGAGTCATAGTCTATGGAGGGGTGAGAAAGCAAAAGTAGGACGTCAGGACCAAAGGGAAGGACGGAAGAAGGGAAGGAAAGAAGGGAGGAGAAGGAAGGAAGGAAGGAAGGCAGGCAGGCAATAATTTTCAATGATAATTGCCCCGAGCTGAGGACAATGATTAACTTAACCCTCTGCACCTAAAGTCCAAAAGAAGAGGGCTAAATTGATACCCTCTGTAACTCCACCACCGTGGTATTCTAATTTTCCTCTGTCTAAGCCTCTAGGGTTCATTCTCGGGCACACTATACTTTTCTGCACAGCTGTCACCATGACAGTTACATGACTTTGTGCCTTGCTTAAGTAACAGGAATAAACTTTTGTTCACCAAATGCCGGTCCTGGGCTAGGACCTCTGGGTCTCGTCTCTAACTGCATTTTACAGGTGTGGAAAACTGAGCTCAGAGAGGAGGTTCTTTGTCCAATTCCTACTAAATCACAAAGCTGAAATTCCGAACCCCTTGGCCTCCAACACCCAGCTTGATTGCACCGAGCCGGTGCAACAGCTTCTTCACCGCCATTATGATTTTTAAGACCTGCCCGTGGCCCATTACACTGATGTGGGTACTTTACTGACTGCTCTTCTGTTTGTGAGGAGTTGGATTCTTTCTAGTATTTTGCTTTCCTAGATAGTCCTGCAAAAAATATCTTCAGGTTTAGAGATTTTTGCTTCTGTTGAACTGTTCCCTTTCCAAGAGTGTGGTTACTTTGTGCTCACCTAAAAGCATGGACCTCAGTATGGCAAGTTAATTCAGGCTGAGGGAGTTTCCGTGAGAGGAAATGCTGGGAGAGGGGGCCATTCGTCTGCGCAGGGGCAGGAAAAGCAGCGGGAATGAGGCCTCGGGCCAGGAAAGAAGTCAGGCCCTGATTGAGTTCTGTGGTCTTCACATTTTTCTACTGCTTTCCTGGTTCAAGGTTGGGAATGGGGTACTGACAAGCTCAGGACAGAGCCGATGCTGTGGGACACAGTGGGGAGTGGCTGTGTGTGGGAGGGGGTGGCTGGGTTTGCCCCGGGCTCCAGCAGCCTCTAGTCCTTGGCGGCCGTCCTGGCCAGCCTGGGAGGGGTCAGCTGGGGATAGGCAGCAAGTAAATATAGATCCAGGGAAGGAAGCCAGGCAGGCCAGCCCGGTACCAACCTCTCGCTGGAAGGCTGGGGAGGGTGGGGAGGGAGTATGTCCTGGCATCTCCTTCTCCAATCCTGGTTGACACCTGGCCCAGCAGCTCCCTAGAACTGCTGAAAGTGGTTGAGGGCAGGGGGCTGGGGTTGCGGGGATAGAGTCTCCGAGGTCAGAGTGGAGGTTAGTGAGAAGCCTGTCAAGAGATGCTGTTCCTGTGTGACTGACAGTCAGATACATTTCCTCTCTGCTGATCCCTCTCAGAGAAGTTGCCCGGCTTGAAGAGTCCAGGCCAAGGGATGGACTGTCCAAAGTGACGTGTGGTCCAGAGTCCAGGAGGCAGAGCCAGGCCCCTTTACAGTCCCTTTCCCACCCCCGTGGCTCTGGATTCTTCTGGAGAGGAGGGATGTCTTGAGGGTAAACTTGTTTTTCCTTGTCGTCCACCCCTCACTCTGTGCTGGCCCTCTCCGTCCCTAGAGCATGGCGGCCACCAGCCCTGCCCCTCCCAGCTCCAGAGCCACCCCCTAGCCTGGCTGTCCTTGTCCACCCCCTGGGGTTGCAGCCCTGCAGCAACTCCGCACCACACATACCATGTCCACCTGGTCCAGCCAAGACCCCCGAGACCCCTGACTCTGGGAGGGGAATTCCAGCAAGGCAGTCACTCCACCACAGATGCATTTATTGGCAAAACCTGTTCCCAGGCATTGAGGCAAGGGTGCTTGCCGACTGGGTGACTTTCTTTTCCAATGTGCAAGGTGCAGAGGGGCAGAGGGGACAGGGACATCCCAGGTAGAATAACAAAACCAGCAGCTAATATTTATTGAGCTCTTCCTCTGGGGAAGGCTTTGTGTTGAAAGCCTTCTGTCACATTTAATCCTATAACAACCCTGGAGATTGATACCATTATCGTTCCCATGATATAGAAGCAGAGAAAGTGAAGCAGTGGGAGGCAGCTGTCCACCTTCAGGGTCGTAGCCAAGGGCTTTCCATCAGGAGTCCAAAGCCTCCTTTCTTTTCTGTCACACCATGAATCTCAGTTTCGACCATCTCTTACTGTTTCCAGTTCTTTCAACTCTTTATAATATATATATATACATATATATATTTAAAAGATTTTATTTATTTATTTTTAGAGAGAGGGGAAGGGAGGGAGAAAGAGAATGTGTGGCTGCCTCTCTCGTGCGCCCCCTACTGGGGACCCAGCCTGCAACCCAGGCATGTGCCCTGACTAGGAATCAAACCAGTGACGCTTTGGTACATAGGCTGGCACTCAATCCACTGAGCCACACCAGCCAGGGCATATTTTTGTTTCATTTTTTTAAAAATAGATTTTGCCCATATTCTGCAGGACCCACTGCCTCCTACCCCAATTGATAAGTCTGGGATCTCCTCAATATTCAGCTTGGGTGGGATTGGGGGGCAATGGGTCTTTAATGGGGGGTCTGGGTGTGTGTGAAGCCAAAGTACAAAGATAGCTCTGAGAAAATACACAATCAATAAATTACAAACTTCCCTCCCTTCTCCCACCCCATCTCCTTCCTCCCCCAATGCCCCCCACCCCCACCCAAATCTAGACTGTGAATTGTCCGTCACTCCCCACTCCGGGGCAGGGTCTTGTCTCGGTCACCTCTGTGTCCACAGGGTCCAGGGGCTCAGTAAATGTTTGCGGAATGAATGAGTAAGTGAATGAATGAGAGCAGTGAGGAAGGGAGCAAGCACATAGGAGTCCTGAGTCAGGTCCTTGACCGTCTCCTCCCCCACACCTGTCCTCCCCAGGACACCTTTTTCTGCTCAGGAGAAAAGCGTCCCTCGGTGGGGCATGAGGGCAGAGAAGGGGAGGAGGCAGTCCGCGGGGGCATCTCAAAGCAAGGAAATGTGGGCGACTGAAGTGGAGCACAGATCTCTGGCCTCAGAATCAGGGGACCTGGTTCAAACCCCAGCTGTGTGGCTCGGGCGCTGTGTGGCCTTGGGCAGGCTTGAAAAAGAATGATGACTACAGCCTCATAGTCCTTTTGCAGTTTACAAAGCCCTTTGTTCACATTTATCTTTAGTCCCCAGTAGCCACCCTTCGATGTGGGTATTAGTATCAAGATTCCCACTTTAGGGAAGTGGAAGCAGAGGCTGGCAAGGTTAAGGGACTTGCCCAGGGTCACACAGCAAGCAGGAACTTGAACCCCCCCCTCCCAACTCCCTCCCTCACTACTACCCCTGTCTGTGCCATGAGGAAGTAGGGTTCAGATCTAAGTCTGCTAGCAGGGTATCCCCTGGGGCAGTGTGGCAGCAAGAGGCGCTATACCGTGAATGCCCTAATGTGGGCTCCACTGGCCATTTCCAGCCAGAAAAGCCAGTCTACCCACTGTGGGAGGTTTCCTAGACACCCAATCCTTCCCGTGCCCACAGCTTTGGGGCCTCAGCTGCTGCCCCAGGAGGGACCTGGGAGCCCATGAGTTGCCCCCAAACTTCCGCGTTTCCTGAGAGAGCGGAGCAGTGGAACGGCGGAGAGGTCTGGGGCGCAGGCCCTCCTCTCACACGGGCATGGGCACCTCGTCGTATTCATCCCGACCGTCCTCCTCGTCAAAGCTTGGCTTGGCATCGTCGGCATCCAGCTGGAGGGTGGGGTAGGAGGGAGAGAGAGTGAGAGGCCCAGGGCCAGATGAGCCCTTCCCAGCACCAAGAGGTACCTCTGGAGAGAGGAAAGGGCCTGTTTTCTTTGAGCCTTGGATGAGTCCAGCCCAGAAGCCCCTAGGGTGGGTCAACATGAGAGGTTCCCAAAGGGTGGGGAGCCCCACGGACCTGATGCCCTCTGTCGGGGCAGACCTCCAGAGTGTGGGCAGGGGCCTCCTTCACCAAGACAGCCCCACAGTGACCTGTGTCATGTCTTAGAAGAATTCTACTGGAGGAGCAACTCTTCCAAAATGATTTGGAAGGCCACAGGACCAGCCACCCAGTGGCTGAGACAGCTCATGTGGAACACACCCCGTGTGCCTCTTAGCCCTCTCGCCACCCCTGCCATTACTCCTTCTGCAGGTGAGCAAACCCAAGGTGCAGGAGAATGAGGCCGCTGGTTCCAGGTCTTACACTAGGATGAGCCAGTGTCAGGATCTGAACCCAGGCCCCAGATCCAGAACTGAAACACACTGCTCCCCGCCTTCCTTAATTCCGAGACCCACCCGCTCTGATGCGCCCTCCCCGTGCCAGCTCTGGAGTCCTGTCTTCCAGCTCCTGTTCTCTCCACACCTGCCCTCCTATCCCAGGCCTTGAGGGGTGGAGGTGGGGAGCAGCTACTCACACACTGGAGCTCCAGTTTCCTGAAGATGAGTGGCAGCAGGAGGCGGCGCAGGGGCACTGTGAGGATAAGGATGAAGGGCAGGGCGAGGGAGGTGCTCTGGAAGGATTTCACTGCCCACAGCACTGCCAGGCAGATGATCTGGATGCCCGTGAACAAGTGCATGCGCCAGGTCTTTATCTGTGGGCACAGGCGGGGGTCATCACCTGCCCTACCCCGGCACCCGGCACCCCCCTCCCACTCTGGGCTGGGCAGCCGGAGGGCCCTGTACCCGCTTGACATAGGGCACGTCCGGGTGGTACTTGGGTGGCTTGAAGAGCAGCAAGATGCGGTCAAAGAGCTGGATGCCACTGAGGGATGTGACCCCCATGTAGAGGAAGATGCCAAACAGCACAGCCAGGGGGATGTGGGACAGGATGGGCCCCATGAGGATGGACAGGCCTGCAGGGAGAATCATGAACTTTCAACCCTGCGTGCCCCCGAGAGCTGGCACCAGCAGGGTCCAGGGAATGGAACTATAGGCGTCGTGTGGAGCCCTTTCTGTGGATCCTTATAGCGGATATTACCCCTTTTTTAGAGATGAGGAAAGAGACTCAGAGAGGTGAAGCAACTTGCCTGAGGCCACACAGCTAGAAACCGCCCAGAGCAGGGAGTCAAGCTCTGGCCTGCCTAACTAACTTCCCAGCCTGCTCCTTTAACCTGGGAGGAGTCACGGAGGTCCGGAAAGCCCACATTTTTCCTCACCCCAGCCTGGAATGCCTCCATCACCCTCCACTGGGTGGAGGATCCCAGTCCTAGCCCTCCTCTAGCCAACACCAACTTCGCCTCCTTTAAGAAACTTCTCTGGTCCCCGCACTGGCCATCACGGTGCTGCGCACAACAAGCCCAGCTGGGCCCTGGGCCTCTCTAGACTCACCCTCAGTGGCCCTCTGCCTTCTCCGCCCCTAGCCCCAGCCTATGCCTGGACCACCACTCTTTGCATCAGCTGCAGAGCGGCTGAGCTAGGCAGACCTCAGGGCCATCTAATGAACCCTCTATTGGTGCAGAAAGGGAAACTGAGGCCCAGAGACAAGAAGGGATATCGAATTTGCAGCAGGGCAGGGCTGGAACCCACAGTTCACCGAACTTCTGTCTAGAAAGCGCTTTAGTAATGGAGGAAGCCCCCCCTCCCTCGCCCACTCAGCTGCCCATCTCAGTGCCTCGGGTCTTTCCTCTCCAGTTCCATCATGTGAATAACACACTGGGGAGGTGAGTGCAGCAAGTGTATCAGGAGGGCTGGAGGGGGCTGGATCCCAAGGAGCAGGTGCCGGAGGCCAGAGGGCGGTAGAGAGTGTGACCAGCCGTCACTCACCCACAAGCACGGAGACCAGGAGCCCGCTGATTCGCTGCTCCTTGACCTCCTGGATCTGGGATGCAGCCCCTGGAGTGCTGGCCTTGCCCATGACGGTGAGGGCATTGGCATGGGTGACAGAACGCACAGTGGTGGCACTGAGCCAGGGCATCCCAAAGATAGTGGCCAGCCCGCCCATGCCGATGACCAGCAGCAGGTCCAGGTGGAAGCCGGAGCCTTTGACCAACTTGCGCTCCGGTTTGCTGATAATCAGCCTGGGGGTGGGGGGCCATGGGTAAGTAGAGCTCTCCCCCCCGGTCCCCCGCAGCTCCCCGCCCCGTCCCCACACTCGAGTTTCTCCGTACCTCAGCTTATCCCTCTGAAGCTAATGGAGTGTAGGCTCCAGGGAGCGTCACCGGGACAGGCCCCTTCTAAGATCTGTCACCTTATTTTAGAGTTTTCACTTTCTGTTTTCTTCTTAAAAAGGGCTCCCCAAACTATACATTATCAGGTCCCACAAAACCTGGCCCTGCCCCTGCCCATCCATGATTTTTGCGAGTAGGGACGGGCCACATGTTCTGCTGGGACCAATCAGCATCAGTCCTTGGAGTCTTGCCTGCCTGTGGCCTGTCCCTTTCTCTGCCTCGGACTCCCCAGGGCCCAGACCCACGCTGGCTCTTACGTGGTGATCTGGGACTCAAGAAAGATGAGGATGAAGACCAGCAGTGCGGGCAGCGCGGAGGCAAACATCATCCAGATGGGGAACTGGGAGTACAGGCCCAGCGGGTGGATGACCCAGCCCCGCGCAGAGGAGTTGGACACCTGGAGGCCTGGAGGCACGCTGAGTTTCTGTAGGAGGGGTTGCTGGTGAGAGCTCTGGGGCAGGGGGATGGGGAAGGGGGAGACCGGGTCCTGGACACTTGGGAGCTCGCCTATATTGCATACCTGCTTTGTACCCAGTCCCTGCACTGAGCCTTTTACGTACATCTCATTCCCAGCTTTACAGACAAGAAGGCAGTGTTGGCGAGCTGAGGTAGCTTGCCTTCTGTCACACGACTGTGTGGTGGCAGAGTGAGATTCCTACTCAGAGCTGCCTGGCACTACAGCAGATTCTTTCCCACCGCCCTGGGCTAAGGAATAAAGGGAGCAAACTGACCCAGGCCCTTGCTTCAGCCAGAGGGTCCTGGAGGATTGTGGGAAGAATGTGGGGCTTCTGGGGGAGGCAGACAGGGGGTAGGGGTAGTTCTAGCTGGCTTCAGCTTTGGGAAAGCTGTTCTGGGGAAGGAGCAAGCTGGAGAAATGAAATGAGGGTGGAAGGAAAGGGTCACCTGGGTGTAGGTGTCCTTGATGAAGAAATCCACAATGACCATGATCAGGATGGAGATGGGAACCCCAAAGTCCCCGATGACCCGTCGCAGCTGAGGGCAGGTGGAAGGACCAGCGGTCAGCACCCAGTTGCTCCCCACCTCCCACTTACCCCGCCCCTACCCCATCTTCAGCAAGGGCGCCTTGCTCTTCGCAGGGGACTCATCAACATCTGATGTCCTGTTCTGCCCATCAGTGCACTAACCTCCTTTCTTCTTCCTTCGGACCTGCCCCACCCCTGGCCCCCCAGATTCTCCACCCCCTTCCAAGCACTGTCCATGGCTCCCTATTGGGTTCTCAGCCTGGGCATGCTGAGGAACTGCGATGGGCTTGCCTGAAGGGTGAGACCCTGGGTGAGGAGGGGGTTAGGGAGGCTTGGAACTGGGAAGGAGAACCTAAGGTAAGAAGGGAAGCTAATGGCATGGGGGAAGCTGGGGCTGCTTCAGACCGAGACAGGGCAGCGCAGGCAAGGGGGTGTGCAGACGACGTGCCGACCTTGCCGGGGAAGTAGGAGCTGTTCTTGAATTTGCGCAGCATCATGGCGAAGAAGAAGGTGCCAGCCATAAGCACGAGGGAGAGGAGGGCTGTGTTGGGCAGGGCGGCCTGAGGTTTGGGCTCTATCGTCACATTGTGGAGATAATGCTTCTGCAGCGGGTGGTCCTGGAAGATCTGCAGCAGAAAACCAAGGCATCCTGTTCCCTTCAACCATCCGTCCTCTATCCATCATCCATCTATCCATCCATCGTCCATCCACCTATATTCATCCTCAATTGACACGGCAGCAGAGGGGCGATGGGATTCTAGAGCTTGGTTTTTAGGATTGAGGACCGGGCGTGGGTGGGGTGGGCCGTGAAGGCAATGAGTGTGCGTGTGCGTGATCACCCGGGCCCGGGAGACATGAGGAGGCTGCAGCGCGGGGCTTCAGGGACTTGGAAAGACCCACCGACAAACAGAAGCAGGGGCAGACATACAGTGTCCACGCTTCCTCCATATAAAATGCAGGCGCAGAGGCAGACACAGTTTAAGGTGACGGCGCTGAGGGGGCAGGATGCGCCATCCGCAGGACCTGCGGTTCTTGAGGGCAAGTGCAGGAGGTGGAGGGCGGGGGACTTCAGAGCCTCGGTAATCCACTGCCCCGCCACACATGCAATTTCCCATTTTAGGCTCACACACACTTACCCATTAGTCACTCTATGTGTGGTTATAAACATGGACATGTGCACAGAGAGGGACCCTCTCGTGCCCAGTCACACTGCCCAGTCACAGCAAGGATACCAGCAGCCAGTGTCAACATGTGTGTGCAGTCATAGTCACATACCGTGAAAACACGGCCACACAAAAGCCGTGCAGACATGTGTGCATAGTTTGTGCTCAGGCTCACACAGGCACACCCCCAATGTTCGTTCACACTCCCACCTTGACCAGCTTAACGAACGTCTCATAGATGAAGATGAGGGAGATGAGGAAGGAGAAGATCTCCTGGGTGTAGCGGGAGATGAAGCGGACCAGGAAGCTGCCCTCGAAGGCCACCACCAGCACCACCAGCAGAATGAGCCAAAAGCCGATCCACACACGACCCACGAGGTACTCCAGGTTGTTTCTGTCGCAGAACTGCGGGTGGGCAGAGGGAGCTGGGGTCAGGCAGATGCGCCCAGCACTGTGCACCAGGCAGGGGGCGCCAGGGACCAGTTACGGGGTCGCGGCGGGGGCCAGAACAGAGCTACCAAGAAGAAGGCTTCCTCAAACACAAGCAGAGGCCCTGAGAAGCCGACCACAAGCAGGGGCTGAGCGGCCAGCAGGGCGAAAATGATGCCCTGCACCGCGGTCGAGATGAGCAGCTCCGACACCCCCATCTGGTTCCGGGTCTTCTCTCCTGCGGGCGGAAATGACAGTGGGGTCAAGGTCAGGAGATCATTTCCATGGGCCAGGGGAGCGTTTCATGAGTCCAGAGTGTCAGAGCAGAGCAGAGGTCAGGGCCCGCGCAGAGGCCACAGGGTCAGAGGACAGGGCTGCGGGGGCACCCAGAGGCACTGACCC
The DNA here is from genome assembly GCA_004026545.1 of Mormoops blainvillei. Taxonomy (NCBI): domain Eukaryota; kingdom Metazoa; phylum Chordata; class Mammalia; order Chiroptera; family Mormoopidae; genus Mormoops; species Mormoops blainvillei. The sequence continues at coordinate 229,507 of PVJD01000406.1, read as the reverse complement.
AGAAGGCCACCGAAGGTGATGGAAGGTGACAGGGCAGCAAAGTAGATGAAGATGACAGCAGCCAGGACCTGGGGGCTGAGCGCATCTGTGACGTCACTCAAGTAGCGAGGGTAGCGGCGCTTTATGTCACGCGCCAGGCCCCCGAAGAGCACGCCTGTTCGTTGCAGAGGGTCATCTGGGCCGCTGGGGACCTCTGGACCCCCATTTAAATCTGCAATGAAGGACAGGACCATGGTCACAGAGGGTGACAGGAAGAGAGGGGAGCTGAGGGGGGTGTCATCGATGGGAATGGCGTGGCCAAGGGGCCTGGGTGGCATGAGGACAGGGAGAAGCGACACCAGGGTATTTGATGGGAAGAGGGGATCCAGGGGCTCACAGCACTGTGCTGGGGTGTCTGAGGGGCTGTGGGGGCTCAGAAAGCCTCAGGCTGGGCAGGACGGGTACCTAGGCCCTTGTAGAAGCTGGGGTCTGGCTTGGCAGGGCTGGGCAGGTAGCGTCTTCGCAGCAGCTCCCTCTGCACGGGCACCAGGCTGAGCAGGGCCTTCTCCGAGGGCGCGTCCGAGGGAGGCAGCACCAGGCTGCAGTCCAGGAAGCCCTCCAGGGAGCGTACCAGCTCTGCACGACTCTGGGCCATGTACGCATCCATGCGGAACACCTGGGGGCCAGGGAGAGGGTCAGGGCTGCCGGGACCTGCTGGGTGAGAGGACCCAGGAGTCCACAGCCAGGGTCCCCAGGTCCTAGAGCCCTCTCACCCAGATCCTTCTGACTAGGAACTGCCTACCTCCTTTTCCTCTCGCTATACAAGGGTTTGGGGGAGGCAGACAAGGCCCCGCATGAGGAAAGGAGAAAGAACTAAAGCAAACCAGGTGGCTTACAGCAGACCGGATGAAGCCAGGGCAGGCTAGGCCATACCAGGCCATGTCAGAGTGGGCCGGATTGGGCCAGGTTGCTCGGGCCAGACAGGTCAGAAGCAGCTATATTAGACTGAATGGGCCAAACAGGTAAAGCTAAAGTGACCCAGGCCAGTCCAGACTGGAGAATGGGTCTCAACTGCCACCTGGCTCCCAGGCTCGCCCGGCTGGTGCCGTGTGTGTCCCCCCCCCCCGCTTACCCTCTCTGACATGAGAGTGGCGGCCGCCCGGCCAAGCTGGTTGTAGTCAAGGTGAGGGGCCTCGGGCCCCAGCAACACAAAGAGGAAGCGCACGGGCACGGGTGGCTCCACTGCGTCCCCCAGCTCTGTGGCCTCCTGCAGCCGCACGAAGCCCAGCACCGGCCGCTCCAGGAAGGCCACTCGGCCTGTGGGACGGGGTGGGGGACATGATGTTGTCAGGCCAGGCTGAGGGGGGCACTGCTGGGGTCCAGGAAGAGGGAGAGGCAGGCTGGGCCAGGACGGGAGGCAGAAGCAGGGGGTGCAGAGGTGTGAGTGGGGAGGGGGCACCACTGCTTACCCACTAGCACCAGGGTGGCCTCTGAATCCGGGGGGATCTTTTCCAAAATCCCAGATGGAGAGTGGCCTTCTGTGCCCCCCTCTCTCTGTTGGAAGGAGGGTGGTGAGGGGAGCATCCAGCCCCTCCTTCCCTCCCTGCTCTCATTTCTAACCCCATTCAGGGGCAGGCTGCCCGGCTCTCCCCGTACGCCCCGTGTGCGGCCTCACCTGTTCACAGAATAGCTGAGTTTCCAGCGAGGGCTGCTGGGGGAGCAGAGGCTCTGTGGGGTTCCCGGAGCGCGTCAAGACCGTGGGCTTCACACCGCCCAGGGCCTCTAGGTCTCCAGCGTGGCTGCAGGACACAAAGGGGACAGGGGCTGAGTAAGCTCGTGGGTTATCAGCGGAGCACTGCTGGTGGCAGGGATCAACTAGGACGTTCCAGGGACCAGACGGGAGAGTCCCCGGGGTAGGAGAATCAGCCTCATCTGAAGGATGTTGTGCTTGTGAGCGGGCAGCCTCTCTCTGGAATGACTAGGCAGAGCCAGAAGAATGAATGGAGGGAAGGGCCTTGAGAGTCTGCCCTCCTGGGAACCAGTGGCCCCCAAATCTAGCATGGAGACACCGCCACCCCTCAAGAGGTGTCAGAGGCGGGAGCTATCCTGGAGGAAAAGTGGGCCCCAACCTGGCAGTGGGGGGCGGGCATTTGGACTCCCAGGGAGAGCTCGGGGCAGGGGGGCGGGGGCGGTGGGAGCAGAGCCCGGGGCCTGCAGGGCAGGGGCACCTGTGTTTGAGTAGCAGGGCCCGGAGCAGCTCCTCTCGGTTCTGAGGCCGGATCTGCTCCTCGAAGATAAACCTGTCCAGCAGCTGGTTGGCCACTCCGGCCAGGGAGGTCTCTGACAGATCCAGGAGGACAGTCCCTGCAGGCCGTGGAGGGGTGAGCTAGACAGCTGGGCTGTGGCCCTCCTCCTCCCAGCAGGCCTCCCATGCGGGGGTCGCAGAGGGGCCCGTCAGGACTCACCCTTGGCGAAGGCTCTCTGCAGCTCTAGGAGGCTCCAGAAGGTGAGGTAAGACAGGTGTGGGCGGCCCCAGGCCCCGCCCTCCCCGAGGTTCTCCTCCAGCCGCACCCAGCGCGCTGCCTCCATCCATCGCAGCTCCTGGTTTTTCTCGTCCATCACCAGTTCCTGCAGCTCCACGTAGACCTGCAGCCCCACAGACCTGAATTAGTCCATCAGGCTCAGGGCCGGGTTGTGGGGAGACGGGCAGCCCAGGGCACTCAGCAGACTCTGAGAGGTGTTTGCAGGAGGCCCAGGGCCCTGGAGCATTTGGGGGCAGATGCCTCAGAGGGACCGGTCGCCTGGAGTGTCAGTGAGGTGGGAAGTGTGGGGAGGTGCCTGAGGGTCCCATAGGTAGGGCCCACACTTCTGGCTCTATTCCTCAGCTTCCTGCCCAGGCCGCTGGCTCCATTTCAGAGGCATTTGGAAACCCCCCGGACCAAAAGGGGTGCGAGAGCGGGCGCTCCGAAGGGAAAGGAGAGGGCAGGCTTCGGGTCATTGGGTCATGTCATGCCTCCAAGATTGTTGAGTGAGTGTCGTTCAGCTTGTTCTTGGGTCTCTTTGGGTCCAGGTGGCCACTCTCAAAGGCCTAGCTGAGGGCAGGACAAATTTCCTAACGAGCTAGACAGTCTGGGGGCCCAGCTGGGACACAGGGGACCTGGGCAGAGGAGAGCATTATTTATTTCTGCGCTTCCCCAGGGATCTCCTGACAACCCAGCCAAGGCCACAGGGCTTGCGGACTCAGACCTCCGGTAGCCAGTTTCTTTCTGCCCTGAGAATACCCTCCTCCGTGAAAGGGGGCCCAGGTCTCTCTGTGCAGCAGGGGCTGTCCTCTTCCCTGCTACCGGTTTCCCAGGACCCCCGCTCCTTCTCAGCCTCTTTGTGGTCTGTTTGAAGCTGTGCCCGTCCCTCGCTTCCCCTGGTAGAATGGTGGGTCCCAAGGGCAGTACAGGAAGAAGAATTGGGGGAGGCCGGGGGTCCTCACCTCGTGGGTGCCTGGTTGCGATGTGGTGTGATAGTCTGTGGCTGTTGGCTCGGTGACGTGAGCTGGAAACCCAGAGGCCAGTTAGTGCCACCCCCAGACAATCCTGTGCCACCCCGATCAGCCTCAGAAGCCAGTGCTGCGTTATGCCCTGCTGGGACCCTTGCAGCCCCAACCCACCCCTGCCACTTGATGGGCTGTGGCTCCCCACGCCTGTCCTTGGCTCTGCCTGGGTCTGTCACTGCACATCTAGCACTGTGAGGACCCTGGGACTCGTCCTCAGTGACGATCAGGAGGGTTGCCACCGGGGCGATTGGAGAGACCTGTACGGCAATGATCAGGGTTCTCTTAGGGTCTCCCCGCCTCTTGCCACCTCCTGGGACCAGCTCCCTTCCTTCTCACCTGCCTCAACAGTCCTGCCAGCCCATAGCTTCTCCCCGCCTCCAAGCTGAGCTCTGGGCACAAGGGTGGAGTCTGCCCTTATATTGCCCCCCATGCCCCCCCACCCCAGGCCTCATTTCCCAGGGGGGCCTCTTATCTTCAACACCAATTGCCTGCACTTAAGGCCTGTTGACAGTAAACAGAAGCCTGCCTGGGGCTCCCCAATGAAGCCCTTGGACTGGTCAAGGAAGGTTTCCTGATATCTCTCTGCCCTGGGAGCCCTCAAGACCTCCCCCCCATTTTTTAGGACCCCTAGACCCCCAAACAGAGCAATGTTCCCAGAACAGGGCCAGTGGCTGGCCTAGAAGCCAGCATTGGATGGGCATGGGTGGCACGTGGGTTCCTGCCATTGCCCCAGGCAGGCCTGGCTGCCCTCTCATGACTCTGAGGGGCACGGTGATGGTGACGGGTGACTGGTCCTGCCCACTGCTCCCAGTCCCCTCCTGTGATCATTTCAAACAAAACTCTGTTTATCCTTCAATCAGCCAAGATTGTGGGAAAGCTGGCCTTGGGGCTGGGGCAGCGGGGAGGGAGCTCAGAGAAGCGGGGAGGGCAAGTTCCCCAGGTATCCCTGTCTGGGGCTCAGCAGCTCAGCCCAGCGGAGAGAGGGCAATGCGGCTCACCTTCAGGCTCCTCCACCTGGGGCACAGCGATGCCTGGCTCTTCATACTCCTCCTCCTCTAGAATCTCTTCTAGCCCCTCTTCGTAATCCTCCTGTGGGAAGCGGCCATGAGGGCCGGGCTGTGAGGGGCTCCTTGAGTCCCCGTGAAGGTAGGAGTTCGGGGCCAGGTTCCCAGAGCCCCCAGGTAGGATCCCAACAGATATCACAGAAGACTCACCTGCAGATCCCCCATGGTGCTGTCCTGATTGTCCGGTTATTCTCAGGGATTTGAGCTCCCAGCATAACCCGCACTGCGGGTCCCTGCAGGAGAGGGGCTGAATGAGGCACACGGCATCCTGGGATATCCTGGTCCTCCCCCAGAGGGGGCTGCATTTGAGTGAAGGGGGAGCCCAGGTGTTGGGAGACAGTGGGGCCAGAGGAAGGAGGTATGGGTGGAGGCTTGGAGGAAGGAGCTGGATTTGTAGATGTGAGGACCAGTGTGCAGGGGCCAGGAGAGATGGGGTAGTGCGGAGACGGGAACTTGGCGGGCTAAGGGTGTTTGGGAAGGATGGGTGTGTCCTTCAAATCTGACCCCTTTCTCCATTCACCATCCTCCCCTGGCTTCTTTTCCTGCCCATCCCTAGGACTCAGCCAACCTGTCCCCTCTGCAAGGGGCTTAGCTCCTCCTAGAGTCTCCACAACACGGTGTCTTCATCGAGAAATTACTGCCTCATGCTGGACATGGGGCTGCAGCATCCTTGGGAGTGGCCCACAGGTCCTTGATGAAGTGGCCCTCCTTCTCTCTCCCTCCTTATCTTGAACTCTGTCTCTTTCTTTCCAACCCCACTGATCCAGTTGCCTCCTCACCAAGTCGTTTCCTGCCCCAGGGCATTTGCACGTTCAGTTGCTCACATCCCAGATGCCCCCTGCCCCACCTCAGAGCTTCTCACATTTCAGCTCAAATGTTACTGCTTCAGATTCCTTCTCTGACCACCCTGACATACACTAACTAAATTTGTCATTTTCTGGCTTCTTGATTCATTCGTGCATATGTTGTCTGTTGATTTCTCTAGAAGGGAAGACACAAAAGGGCAAAGACCCTGCCCCTTTGTCTCAATCCCCATTGAATTCCCCACTCCTAACAGCATGGTTTCACATAGTAATCATTAATAAATACATGTTGAAGGAATGTAAAAATCCCCCCTTGCAGGCATGGGGCTCTGGGCCCAGAGAATCAGTATGGCTAGCCCCCAGCCAGGAGACCACAGAGTCCCGTGCCTCCATTTTCCCAGTCGTGTCTCTAGCAGAGGGGAAGTTATGCTCACCCCAGGAACGTGAGGACAAGCCCAAGGGGAAGGCGGAGCCCCCTAGGGTAGCTCCAGGCTGGGTACGGAGGGGGTTCCTTTCCCCCTTCATCCACTGCAGCGAAGGGCATTGTGGTGACAGGGACTAGGTCAACTTGACCAATGTGCCCACTCTGTGCCTGCATAATGCTGAGCAGTGGGACACCGAGGTGAACAAGGCACTGTCCCTACTCCCAGCCCTCACGGGAGAGATGAGCCAGTAATACGTGACAGGCCCTGTGGTTCAGGAGATGACATGTCCCTCGGACAAACACAAGTTATGAGCTGAATGTGCTGGGTGCCAAGGACCCGTGTGGCAGAAAGAAGAGTAGAACTCATTGCGGGGATTGGGGATGGAATGTCTCTGGAGGAGGGGACAGTGGTGCTGGGCCTGGAAGCGCAGGGAGGATTTCAAAGGCTGAGAGGTGGGGAGGGATAGCCCAGGGGTGAGAAATGGCAGGCAGGGGGCAGAGCCAGACCTCTGCAAGGCGGGGCCGGGTGTTGTGTGAGGGAATAGGACGGGGAGTACATACAGAAAGAACTGTACAGAGAACTTTCTGAGGAATGGATGGCTCTACAGTCCTCAGAGGTAGGGACAGGGGCATGATCCATCGACTGAGAAAGGGAGGGGTCCCTGCAAGTGAGGGCCATGGGAGTGTCCCAGAGCCTAAGCCTCAGACTGTCCCTACTGCATGGGACCTGTCCCTTGAAGATCCTGTTCATACATCTTTTCTCTCCCTCTTCTGTCCCTTCCTGTCCCCTTCTCTCCAGGTTTCCCTGCCTGCCTCTTCCATCTTTCTTCTCTTTCTTCCTTCTCAGACCTTGCTTCTGCCTGGGCCTCAGATCCCTAGAATTCTCAAGGGCGTTAAACCTCAGGCGGCAGGAGTCCCACTCATGGGGCTGGGCCCCTGGCCTGCTTCCCACGGAAGAAGTGGGGTGGCAGTCAGAGGGGCCCTGTGGGACCGGAGAACCCAGGGACCCAGGCCACCTCCCTGCCGCTGCCCGTCCAAACGGCCTCGGGCAGCTCTCAGACTCTCTCTAGTTGGTGATTTTCAAACTTCTTCACCTCATGGCACGCATGAACTAATTACTAAAATCCTGTGGCACGCCAACAAATATATTACAGTTTTCGCCAATCTGACAAAAAAAATTAGGTATAATTCTGATCCATGAACACTGGGCGGCTACTGTTGTGCTGGCTGTTGTCATTTTTTATTTGACAGGCTGATGGACAAGAGGTCAGTGCCCCTGGCTAAACAGTCAGGTAATCGGGTGTGTTACAAACACTTGCGGCGCAGGGTCGTGCTGTGACGCAGGGGTTGAAAATTGCTGTGCTAGGTCTTGGTCATCCCACCTGTGTAACAAGGGGGCCCTCCTCCCGGGGTTCTGAGAAGAGGGGGGAATGGAGGCAGCCTGTGCTCATCCAGGGCCTTAGAAAGTGCACCCATAGCCCAGACTGCCAGCACCACCGCGCCCAGCCGTCCTCCCGCTCCGGGCCTCGCTCTGCCTCTCACTGATAAGAGCCCAGCCCCTGGTCGCAGACCCGAGTCTGGACACGCACCAAACACCTGGCCGGCCGGCCGGCCAGGGCAAGGCCAGATAAGCGTAAGCGGGGTATCTGGAGCTCCGAAGGTGGAGCACAGCTGGAAGAGGCTTGGTGGGAATGGGGGGGCTGGTGATCAGATGACAGAGAGGGCTCCCCGGTGGCGGTGGCGTAGTGCTGCCTTTGTGTAATCATCCCGGCACTGTACCAAGCTGTACTGCCTTATCTCTTACAACCCCAAACCACTCTGTGAACTGGGTGCTGTCATTAGCCCTGTTTTACAGACGAGAAAGGTGACGTTCAAAGAGGCTTGCCTGCTTCGGTCCTCTAGTGGGAAGATTTCAGAGACAGAGTTAAACCCTGGCCTACCTGACTCTAGCTGTATCTCTAACCATTAGACAGAGTTGCCCCCAGAAGAGAAAACAGCTCTTAGCTGGTTTAGTGTTAGCGATTAAGAGCAGGGACTGTCTGGGTTTGAATCCCAGACCTGTCATTTTCTAACCGTGTAGCTGTGTGATCTAGGGTGAGTGACTCGACCTCCCTGTGCTTCGGTTTTCTCATCTATAAAATGGAGTGATAATAATATCTGCCTCATAAGCCTGTCATAGCCCTAAGTTCAAGTGTATAAGGCATTCGAAATAGTGCCTGCACCTAAGGCGCTCTCTGGAAACATTTGCCATCATTGTTCTTGCTACTGGGTATCAAGATTAGACTTCATGTCTTCATCCCCTTCTAATTTTCTAATTCCCATAGAATTAGCCTAAGTGCTTTGAGGTCCTTGGTGGTAGGGGATTCCTCCTTTCCCTCCAAACACTCCCTAGAGTGGGACAGTGCCAGGTCTCCCTGGTAGACTCCCTGAAATGTCCCAAATGGGAAGAAGTGTCAGCTGATGACTTTTCTCCTAAGAGTGCAATGAGGTGGTCTGCGGTCCCCCTTATATGGGGGAAAGAAGGGGCTGAGGGGCGAGACCTGCGTCTGTGGGATTTGAGGGACTAGTAAATCGCAGCCTGCCAGGGACCCAGACACACATTAACACCCTGGGCACACGCGACTCTGCTGCCACATGCCAGCCCCTCTTCCCTAATACCTGCTGGTTTCCTTAATATTGGCCGACCCGCTCACTCCAACTGCAGGTGCCAATGGGCCTGTGTCCTTAGGACAACAACACACATGCAATGTTCTCACCACACCCACCTGCACACCCCCCCCAACCCAGAGGTCAGAGCACCTGTGCCCACTTACGCAAAGATTTAGGATGGGCACCTGCAGAAGCCCTCACGACAGGCACCACAGGACCAACCCTAGCCCCTCCCGGGCCTGCTTACCTGCTCACAAGCCTTGGGGTCCCTCCAGGAACTCCTGCAGCTGCTGGTGCCCTCTGCGACCAGCTGAGCTCACACCTTCTCTAACAGCGCCAGGTTCTTGCTCCTTCGCCCCAGGGTAGCTTGCAAACCCCTGACTCATGCCCCCGCCTCCTAATCTTCCCACCCCATGGGCCACAGGAGCCCCTTCTCCCCGCCCCCCACCCCGCCCTGCTCCCACTGGGTGCCCAGTAAACAGAGTTATCTCTTACACACATCTGGACAGCTGTGGGTCTGGCCCACCCCGCCCCAGCTGGCCAGTCCCCCACACCTCCCTCCTGGCCCCTAGGATTCTCCTGGTCTTCCTTTGTGGACTAAGGTTTGATGGCTGGGTTCTCAGAACTCCCCGCTCCTGGCACATTCTGGCTCCAGCCCGTGGGTGTCCCGACCTGCCTCTGTCCCTCCTCACTTGGGCCAGACCCCTCTGCACTGGCCGAGCTACACAGACGCCTTCTCCTCTCTCCTCTCTCGGTGCCCCCCCTCCCCATAGGACTCGCTCTTCCTCTGCAGCCCTGCCCATGGGGGACTGCTCAGTGCTCACGGGGCCTGGGCAGCCCCCTCTCCTTCTTGTTCCAGATGAAGGTGCCCAGGCCGCCCTCTGCCCAAGACCCTGGCTGGTTCCAAAGAGCTGGCCCTCGAGCACTAAGACGCTGCCACTCAGTCAACCTGAAACAATGTCAGGTCAACAAAACAACCTTCCCCACACAGGAGCTCAGCGATCACAAAGCCGCAATGTCTGGTTACACTGGCTCCTCTGTCAGTAGCCTGGCCCAGAGAAGACTGCATTCTCGGCCCACGCTGTGCCCCTCCCCACACTCCCCCAGTGGGACAGTCTCTGCTCCTGGGGGTGCTGGGGCCAGTCACCTACTCCTGGGTCTTGGTTGCTAAAGAGGCACAGGCTGAAAGATGAGTTCAGATCAGCCAGAAAGAAGAGAGTTTGCAAGCAGACAGCAAGGGGCTTTGTGGACACTGCTCTGGGCAGTGGAGACAGGAAATCGCCTCAGCCCAGTTCTGCCACTGAAGGGCTGTGGGCCTCGGCAAGGGCTTGTCCCTCTCCGTTCTTTAGTGTCCTCATCGGTAAAGCTTGAGGCCGGTTCTGCGGTTGCCAGCTTGCGGGTTCTCTGCTTTTGATCCCAAACATAGAAACTCAGAGACAGGGACAGAGAGATGGGCATATCCAGCAATTCTGCAATCACTTCCTGAGTCTCCACCACAAGCCCCCACTGCTGAGCGCCAGCAGAGAGAAAAGGGCAGGGACCGACCAGAGCTGGGGTGCTCCTGTTTATGGGGCTCCTTTTCCAGGCACTGTGCTGGGGGCTTCGCCTGGCGATCACACTTGATCCCTCCAGCCTCCCCATTTTACAGAGGAGGAAACTAACGCAACAGAGAGGTAAAGCGGCTTCCCGGTGAGAAGAGTAACTGGTGAGCCGGAACCAGCCCCGCGCAGGTGAATTACTGTGCCCAGCAATTTACACGCGTTCTCTCTCCCAGCTCTCCGAACCCTTCTGAGGAAGGTGCTGTTTATTGTTGTTATTTTCCCCTCACGGATGAGAACACTAGGGCGGAGGGGTAGGCGACTCGCCCCAGGCCCCAGGGCTGGTGCGGTCTGAGCTGGAGCTCAGGGCTTCATTCTGCCTCACACTAAGCCCTGCGCATCCTGCTCCAGGCTGGTGCTCACCCTGCCGGCTGGTGGAATCCGCCCCAACCCCCACGCTCCGACGGGGCTGCTTCCTGTGGCCTTTGGCAATGAACCTCAAGGGCCCAGACGCCCCTCTGCCTGCCGTGGGAGCCCCCGCCGAGAGATGGCTGAGCGCAGGAGGCAGCAAGGGAGCAGCTCTCCCACGCCCCAGAAAGGACTGGCAGCGGCTGGGGGTGGGAGCGACAAATGGGAACATCTGGATGAGAACAGACTCTGCCCAGCTGCTCCAGGTACCACTGCTGCAGCCCACCAGATGCCCAAGCAGTAGCTGAGCTGATGGGCATCTGGTCCTTTCTACTCACACCATGTGTTCTAGATCTTTCCTGTCGCCCTGATTGGATGACGGTGTTTCTCCAGATCTGCCCAACATCACATTTCGCTTGTTTATGCTTCTCCAGGAAGAAACAATGGCGCCTTTCGCTCATTTTTATTCCAGTTCGGACTTGGGTTAGTTCCGTTCATCTGAAAGCTGCATGTGCCTGACACAGGGCTGGGTGCTGGGTAAAAAAGACGAGAGAGAGGCTTGCCTGCCCTCAGCCCTGTCGCTGGGCAGGATGGGGATGGTCAGATAGCCTAGGGCCCCAAAGGGAGGCTCGGTGGGCGGGGAGCGAAGTTCTGAAGGGACAAGGCTTTCTCGTTTCCGGTCATCCTGGGGTGCAGGCAGCCCTGGGCGAGAGCGGGACACGGGCCTCGGAAGGGGAGGCTGCTTCCTCTCTCTTGGCCTGAAGGAGAAGGGGCTGAAACTCCAGGAGGGAGAGAGGGTTCATGGTGATGAGGTGAGCTGTCCCTTGCAATGGGCTCAGCAACGAGGTGTTCGCTGGAGCAGTGTGGGCCTGTGACCGCTGAAGGCAAACCTATCTTGTCATCTCATGCTTGCTTTTTGGTGCCCAGCGGGTGATTCTCAGCTGCTCTCCCAAACCCCCCAGCAAAGCCTTGCTGGACAGTTCCCTCTTGGGGACTGAAGAGAGGGCCTGAGCACATATTCAGGGCAAAGTGAGCCATGGTTTGTAGCTAAAGGGGGTAGAGGTACGGATGGCATGGGTGACTCACTCAAAGGAGCCAGGAGGCGAGCCAGGAGTCTGGCAGAGGGGACGGGGTCTGGCCAGGTGACCTGGGGGCACCCACAGGTATTCCATGTTGACGATATGACTTTCTGTGTCCTGATGGACTGGGGACTCAGGCCCTAGGATTTTGTAGTAAAAGGAAGTGCCCCACAGCTGGCATATGTGAGTTTATTGAAACTGCTGAGACAGGAGGCCCTGCCAGGCTACGCGACCTTGCGCTGGAGTCACCTCCTCTCTGGTCTTGGTTTTCCTCTCTGGGCTGCCGTGAAAACCAAATAGGATGACAGGTGGGAAGGAGCTGAAAACATAACCTCTGGACACAGGTGAGAGGCTGAGCGTTGTGAATGGGGAGGAGGAACCGTGGGGACTGAACGTGACCTGTGTATCAGGTGGCCAGGGCCATGTAGCATCCATCCTCAAGTTCATGCCCTGGCGGGAGAACAGGTGGCAACGCATGAGAACCAGAGCGTGATGACGAGAGACGTGAACGAAGAATGGAGGCGCGACGGGCAAGTAACTTGAGAAGGGGAGAAGATATCCACAGGGAGTTGTCTGAACCATCAGGAGAAGAGGCAGCAAAAGGTGGAAGGTGCAACATGAGTTGGGGACACTACGCAGTCTGGGGGTTTAGGAAAGTGGGACAGTCATCTCTGCACATTATAAATGGGCCAGTCGTCAGAAAGGCAGGGGTGAGAGAGTGGTGGCGGGGGGCGGGAAGTAGGAGAATGGGGGGAGGACTGGAACTGGAACGGGGCTCAGGGATGAGTGTCCAGAACCCCTCCCCTGGAATCCTGCACCCCATAACTCACATCCCCAGCTCCCTTCGCTGGGCCATGTCGGGGTGCATTCGGGAGGCTTCTGACTGTCTGGGGCACCTGGGGCAGATCTGTGCAAAGATAAGTCACTCTGGGGGTCTTTCTAGAAGTTGGACAGGTGCCCCTGAGAGCTGGTGGTCAGGAATGAGGGAGGAGGTCAGAGGGCGGCTTCAGAGAGGTCAGAGCTCATCGAGGTAGGGTGTCCTGGGGGGTAGGCTCCGCTAAGGGGCCTTAGGGCAGGGCTGGGAGCTCTCAGTTTTGACACTTGCCTTCTCTGAAGGTTCTGTGTCCTCTGGGCGTCTGAGTCTGCAAGCGCTGCATCCTTGTCCTGGGACCCCTCCTTTCCCCTACCTGCTGAACTGAAGCTTTGACCTTCAGGGCTCAGCTCTCACCTCTCTGACTCTGTGAAGCTTCCTTTTCCCTCAGTGTCTGGCCCCGGCCTCCCCCGCCACCACCGGCAGACTGAGATGACTCAGGCCAAACCCACCTGTGTCATTGCCTACCTGTGCTCTGCTGGGTTGATCCATGGCTCTTGTCTTTCTCCTCCACAGACCCGGAGCCCCGAGGACAGGGAACATCGCTCAGTCCCTTAAACCTGGCCCACGGCTCAGTCTATAGTTGACAGTTCACGGGTGTTTGTTGACTTTGAATGGAATCAATAAAAAATCAGCCCCTTTCCCCGCTGCTGAAAGCACAGATGAGACGACATTTGAGAAAAGGAATCTGAGGGACATACGGTAACACTGTAACACTATTGTTTAATTCTAACTATTTCCCCTAAGCAAAGAAATGAACCCTGGGCCTCCCCCAGCCTTCATTAGCTCAGCTCCTCATGCCCCCCAACCAAGCCGCTTCCTTGATTCGTGTCTTTCCCTCCGCCCCGCATCCAGTCCCGAAGGCCCTACTTCCACGTCCCATCCTCTTCTCCCAGCCTCCACTGTCTCTCCCCAGGCCCACCATTTCACTACCCCGTCACCCAGGAGCCTCTCTCCCGGCCTCCAGGTTGCACTCAGACCCACCACGGTGCAAGCGTGACCCAGCACTCAGAGTGGTATTTTAGAAACATAAATCAGAAGACATCACCCCCCGACACACCACCTCTCATGACTTCCCCACCTGTGGAGTAACTCCTGTTCCCCACTCTGGGTTACTCCTGCTCTCTGCTCAGCCCCTCCCTTTTGTTCCACCAAGGCACCAGTGCCATTCCTGCTTGTCTCTCCCCACCCTGCATAGGTGCTCCCCTCATCCCGCCAGCTGGCTCTTTGATGTTCAGGGCTCAGATCAAATGTTGCCCCCCAAAACCCCTTCTCTGACCAGCCATTTAGAAATGACTCCCAGCCACTCTATCACTGGAAAACCGGGGCGGGGCTGTGTGTGAGAGAAAACCCAAAATCTTAGTGGCTTAAGCAAGACCAAAGTTTATTTCTTTTTGATGTAAAAGTCTGGAAGTAGGAATTCCCACGCTGGCAATGGTACTCTGACGTGTCAGCGACCCTACCCTGGTAACTTGTGTTTTGTGGCATCTTTAGCAGTTGGCTTTCTCTTCATGGTTCAGCATAGCTGCTTGAGCTACAGCCATCACCTCTGCATTCCAGCCAGCAGGAAGGAGAAAGGGTTAAAGAAAGACCTGCCTTCTCTCTTCCAGAATAGTTCTCAGAGGTTGCTTCTGGGCATATCCCATCAGTCAGGACATAGTCACATGGCTACGTTTAGCTTCAGAGGAGACTGGGAAATGTAGTCTTTATTCTGGGAAGACATGTGTCCGGAGTTCTAATATACAGGAAGAAGAGGGGAATGGAAATGAAAGGATGCCCAGGCATCTCAGCCAGAATCACATCACCTACTAAATCCTCTTTTTTTTCCTACCAGCCGATAGCTTCCTGCTTAATTATGTATTTATCACTACCTCTCTCCACTAGAACATAAACTCCATGCTAGCCTCGACCATCACTGTATCTCCAGGGCCTAGCGCCGTGCCTGGCACAAGTAGGCTTTGAATTTTTACTGAATGAATAATTGAATGATCCCTCATGAGAATTACTTGAGGGAAGCAGTCTCACTCCCATTTTACAGATGGGGAAAATGAGGCTCAGAGAGATTAAGTAATTTGCCTTAAGTCACACGGTGGGCAGTAGCACCAGGATTTGAACCTGGCTCTCTAAGGCACGGATGCCCTTCCAGCTCTTCCCGCCGCACGTGATGGCTCCTCTGGTCTCTCAGCTCCTTCAGGGATCAAGTCAGAAGCCAGAAAACCATCGCCTGGAGTCTGCTACCACCATTTCCCTGGGAAATGCCGTCTCGGGTTCTCACTTATGTCCTGCCTTTAGCTTCAAATGGGGTCAACATGAGGAATGGTTGTTTGGGACAAGGTTCTCTAACCTTTCTGCCGATCACTAGGTAAGGATGTTACATAGAACGCATGAAACAAATCTGCCCTGGAATTAAGCAAGAGGATGAAGTCTGGAACTTCAGATGAACTGATAGTTTTCTTTGTTTCAGACAAGGGAGGACTACCTCTCATCAGGTTTTCCGTTTTACACCTTCGTTGCCAGGAAACTCAGAGTTTGAAGTAAGTGCCCAGAGGGCAGCCCCAGCCTCTGGAGAAGTGCTGTAGCGTATAGAATGTGTGTCGTTTGGAACCAGAGAGCCTGAACTTGAGCTTTAGCCAATGCTCTGTGAGCAACACATTTAAACTTCCCTGAATCTTAAACTCATGGTCATAACCCCAAGGCTGGTAGAAAGATTAAATGAGCTAATACATGGGAAAACTCTCTAACAACGACTAGATGATGAAGAGATGGTCAGCCATTATCGAATGCATTACCAGGGAACACTCAGCTAGCCAAGGCTATACGGCAGCTTCTCTGGCACCAGAAATTCTCCGATAAGAGAGTGAAGTAGTCAGGGAAGGCTTCAAGGTGGAGGCGTCTTGAAAGACAAGCGGAATCCTCTGGTGTAGAACATTTGACAGTATTATCCCTGTCCCCTGCAGGGCTAACCCCTGAAGTCACTTCCAGTTTCCAACTCAGCCAGCCCTGCCCCCATCTCTCCACCCTTTTCGGTGCTGTCTCGGCACCCATCACTAACCTCACAGTCTATCAGGTGCTGTCCGCAGGTGGTGAAGCGCAGTGCCCAGGTGGAGAGGGCAGCTCACGGATGGCTCACAAGTCTCCAGAGACCTCAGGGTTTCAAAATAAGGAAGAGGTTTAGTCTTGGAAGGATCCTCAGCTTGGGGCAGACAGCTGAAATCTCTTCCCAGTTAACTAGCAACCTCTGACCCTCTGCTTCCTCATCCATACAGAAAGACTTAATCACATGGCCCAAAGACTACCGTTAATAAGGTAAACCGTCTTTACTGACAGATTGTTCTTGGTTAAACCTCACAATACTTGAAGAAAAAGGGGACACAGAGCCCTGGCCGGGTGGCTCAGTGTTGGAGCGTCGTCCCATATACCAAAAAAGAAAAAGTTGTGGGTTCAATCCCCAGTCAGGGGTGCATACCAAGGGCAACTGATTAATGTTTCTCACATCGATGTTTCTCCCTCTCTTTCTCTCTCTCTCTCTCTTCCCACTTCCCTTCCTCTCCCTTTAAAATCAATAAATATACCCTTAGGTGAGGATTAAAAAAAAGGGGGGGAAACAAAAGTGATGTAGTGTGACGGAACCACACAGCTCGTAAGCAGGGATGCTGGCACATGACCGGCAAGAAGCCACAGTACAAAGCTTGGATGGGGGCAGGGAGGGAAAACTTCAAGGAAATGGTTCTTCCCAGTCAGTGACAGCTGGAGGTCACACTGACCTGAGGGAGCAGGGCACACATGGGACTCTCAGCTGCGGCTCGGGCCAAGCTGACCGGAAGATCGCAGCTCCCTTGGCTGCCATAGGCCTGGGACGTGGGACGGACAGGCTGGGACAGCCGCTACATTCTGCACAACTCGCTGCCCTTGCAGCTCTGCCCACCTAGTGCCCAGGTGGCCCTGGGTGCAGGCCTGCACGTGGAGAGCTCTCCAGCTGAAAGGACCTGTGGGGAGGGCAGAGAACCCACAGGGGTGGAGAGGTGAACAGGGAGAAGGAGCCACACCTGGGGGCCTCTGCGTGGGGGAAGGATCTGTGGAGAGAGGTCCTGGGTCCCCCTGTTGGTGAGGCCCGCAGGGGGCCGTGCTCCTGTGCCAGCCAGGAGCCCTCTGACTGCCCTCCCTGCCCCACCCCCTGCTGCTCCTGGCGGCCTCAGAGTAAAGTCCAAATCCCTCCTTCTGACCTACTTTCCTAGTCCTGGCCTCCGGGTTTGTGACCTTGATCCCAGGCCCAGCCTACAGGTCCTAGTGTCCGTGCTCGTCCTTCACCTGGTTAAATGTTTAAAATTAAGTCCCGTCCCTCCTCCAGTCCAGCCATCCCCCTTCTGTTGACTTGCCACGCAGCACGGATTGCAGTGTCCCTCCCCTCTCCCAGTCCTCCTCAAGCTGGGAATGCCTTCCTCCCTGAGGCCCAGCTGTGACTGAGTCAACCTCTGCTTTCAGGGTGGGCCTGCACCCAGTAGGAGCCCAGGGCTAGGTGTGGCAGGGGCTGACCTTGGATTATCCAAGCTGTCAACCACCCACTGGGAAGCTGGCTGTTTCCTCTTCCCTCCCTTTTATGCCTGGCCCTTTGAATCATGGTTCCTTAGCTGGGGGCTCAGATTGGGGGTCAGACCCCGGCAGTACCCCTCTGGGCTCAGACGCCCTGATTCCAGGAGCCATGGTGGTATAGAAGGGTGCACTCTGGCCCCCCAAGCAACAGGCACTGTGTGAGAGGAGCCCCAGCGTTAAGGAGGGATCCCCCCCAGCCAGCCTCACCTGCACACTTTACTTAAAACCAACCAAGTGCTGATAAAATACGCATCACTGCAGCTGCGATTCCACATCAAACCTTAACAGTAATACAATCGACCTTGAACAATGTGGGGGGTCAGGGGCGCCGACCCCCGGCACCAGCAGAAATCCTTGTATAACTTTTCACTCCCCAAAACTGAACTATAGTTGCCTCTCAGTATCCACAGCGATCGGTTCCAGGACCTCTGCAGGTCCCAAAATTTGTGGATGCTCAAGTCCCCTTATAAAGTAACGCAGAACAATGCACGCCCCCGGCCCTCCACGCCCACAGATTCCTAACTGGGGATCCAAAACCCCACAGTGCGTTCAATCCGCAGATGCGAAGCCCAGGGATACGGGTGGCCGGGTGTGTATTTAGTGGAAAGAAAATCTGTGTATAAGTGGACTTGCGTAGTTCAAACCTGCATTGTTTGAGGGTTCACTGTAATTGACTGGAGCACCCCATTCCTTGGGCTGGGCCTGGGGGTGGTCGATTCAAGGGGGAGAAGAAGTGGGGGTGGAGGTGGGTAAAGAATTGACCCTCAGGAATTTGAGCCTGAAGTGTCTGTGCGGCAAGACAGCTGCGGGTGTGCTTGAGGGGGAGAGGAAGGATTGAGGGTCATCCCCTTCCCTCTTCCCTCCATCTTGCCTCCGGCTTGTCTCTCACAGGCATCCCCCCGGATTTCTCTCTGACCCCTCCTCAGGCAGGCGGGTCTCCCTGTCACTTTGGGCCTCCCCTCCCAGCCCAGCGGGGCCCTTCCCTCCCCATCCCTCCTGGAAGAGGGGACAGATGGTTCCCCTAGAAAAGGGCCAGGCCTGACTAGAAGGACCGTCCCTCCCTCAGGGAACAGCTCTGTCCCTTCTTGGTCCCTCCTATCTGTTGAGCCAGATATTTGGGGCCTTTGGGTGACAGCTGATGGCAGGGTCTGTCTCAAGGCCTGGGCCTGTGGGTGTGTCCCCCACTGTATGCATGTGTGTGCGTGTGTGTGTGTGTGTGTGTGTGTGTGTGTGAGAGGGGGGGAGTTGTGGTTAAGCTAGTGGCTTTGGGGTCAAACCAGCTGGGTCTGGCCTCTTACTAGCTGTGAGACTTTGAGTAAGTCCCTGATGTCTTTAAAGATTTTATTTATTTATTTTTAGAGAGAGGGGAAGGGAGGGAGTAAGAGAGGGAGAGAAACATCGATGTGAGAGAGAAACATCGAGAGGCACCAACCAGGGATACAGAACCGTGAACCCACAACCCAGGCACGTGCCCTGACAGGGAGCCAAACCAGAAGACACCCAACCAACTGAGCTACATGAATCAGGGCTCCCTGATGTCATTAAAGTCACAGATTCTTCATCCGTAAAATCCAGCCTCCGAGAGGGGTATCGTACAGGAAGTCCTGAGCATAGGTCTGGGCACACAGTAACGTTTGGTCACTAGGAGCCACTGCCAGTTAGGAGAAAACCACAGTCAGTGTGGGGGTCTCCCTCAGGAGACCCCCACGTGCTGTATCCTGAGGTCTGATGCTCCCAAAAGGTGGGGGTAGAAGCCCAAACGCCTGGCTGATGGGGAAGGGAAGGAGCAAGGCCTCTGGGTCCCCAAACCCCTGACCCTAGCTCCGCCTCCTTCGTGGACTGTCCCAATCAAGGGACTTTGAGCTGCACACACCCAATTCCAGCAGGAAAGCTGACCTCTGAGGAGACCTCTAACCCCCACCCCCACCCTGTGCCTCTGCTCCCTTAGGGGGAGGCCAGCCAGACTCCAGCAGTCTCAGCTCAAAAACCCAGCTGTCCCTCGGGAGCCTGGGGCAGGGCAGGGAGTCCCCAAGTCCAGTCTCCCTACTACCGCTCCTTGTTTCTTTTCGAATAGACCCTGGCGCAGCCAATCAGGAGCTGGAGCCTCCGCTCCGCCTAGCACTGGTTAATTTCAACTCGTGCCTGGCCTATGGTGGAGAACAGGCCCTGGGTGGTGTGGGGCGGGTGTAGGGAGCAGTTTCTGCAGGGCTCAGGCCCTTATCTCAGGACGCGGTGCTGTCAGCTGGGAGACTTGGAAGGGAACAGCATTAACCCATCTTGCCTTGGAGAAAAAAATACTGGGTCTGCTATCTTTTGGATAACTGGAGGGAATGGGGTTTCTTAAGGCTCAACTTTGAGACAAAGGGGAGGTTAGTTCATTTATTCATTCAAGGAGGCCCACCACACTTATTTTGCACCTACTAATGTGTCAGGCAGGGACTGTGCTAGGCGCTTGGGGATACAGAAGCCCAAAACCCCACCAGAGACTGAGGGGCCTGGGAGCCCCTGAGTCCGGGGCAGAGCGCACAGCGGAGTTCGGGGCTGTGCAGGGAAAGGGAGCAGCCCACGGCCCGTGGGAGCCTCACGTGCACCAGGTCACACATCACGCGGGCCAGTAAACCGCAGAGTGTGCAGGGATTCCCTCCTGTGATTTAGCAAAGAAGTAAACAGATGCACGCGAAGCACTGTAAGCAGGTGTTATCCACGAAGGATGGAGCCAGCAGCTGGTGGATCCTGCCAGCCCTTCTACATCTTAGACGAGAAGGCCTGGAGGGCAGATGCCAAGGAGGACTGCCAGTACCTGTAATATACAGGCACCCTCATCCCTCTGCCTCATCTGGGCAGCAGACCCCCGAACGTTGCATGACCTCACCATGGGCGTGTCTTCTCACATCCGGGACTCTGCTGCTGGAAGACATTGCTGAGATCAAAGGAAATCAGCTTCCCAGGATGACAGTGGCTTCTGTGTCCTGGGGTAGCAAGAAAACTGTCAAAGACATCAGGGGCATGCTCTGTCTTTCTGTCCAGCAGGACAGTCTGAGCATCAGGAAAAGAAGGATAATCAGGTGAACCTGACATGAAACAGGTGTGAAAAGCAGCAGGGAGGCACAGCAGGATGTCCAGAGGGTCAAAGGTGCCTCTGACCGTGCACAGACCTCTGCATAAGAAGTGGCCGTCCCTGTGCCCAAGGGGACAGCAAATGAAGGTAGAAGAATGAGCAAGGACATGCGTGATCCCTCCACATGGCAGCTTTAAGTTCTCACTCCTTGTTGCAAAGAAGCCTCAGTTTGCCTGATAACCAGACACAATACTTTTGGAAATGATTTTATTTGGGTATGCTTTGCCAGTTGGTTAAGGCGTTTAAAGTGTTCAGAAAAATCAGCCCTGTTTTCATCACAGCGTGTAACTGTAGCAGCACCTCCACGGCCCGGGTGACCAAGGTCCATGCCTACCAAAGGCGTGACCTTGGGCAAGTTACTTCACCGCTCTGGGCTTCCATCTCCGCAGGTGCAAAACAGGAACCAGGCGATGATAATATAGCTGCCTCTTGGGGTCGCGAGGGTGAGCGAAGCGGCACGTGGGGCCCGTCAAACAGCAGAGTAAACGTGGTGCTGGATGTTACCTGTTTTTATTGCCATTGTTTTGGTAATTCGCATTAGAACTGTTTGGAGAAATTCAAGTTCTCAACGTCCTAAGTGTTAACTTTTACTTGGGTGAACATTAGAGCGGTGTTTATCGTTTAAAGTAGTATCAGTCATTCAATAGATTCAGAAGGTCTAGTAAACTGAACAGGAAACCAAGTTCAAGTAGAACTAGGGGATTCCTCACCATCAGTAAAGGGCTCTGCACTTTGAGAAATTGAAGAAATAGCCTCTCCGACCCCAACTCCGGTTGTCTGTAGTGGCACCGCCGGTCCTCCAGGGGGCCCCGGACATTCCACTCGACTCCCTACCTGTCTGGACGCCACAGACCATTTCCAGGCTTCCTCCTTCAGTCCCTCCAGAATTCTCTCCCTCTCCCTCTACTTGCTCCGCCCCCACAGCCCTGATGAGCTCAAGCCTACGCCATTAAAATAACCAATCTTCACTAAACTTTACAGCGATTACCCTGCTCTCCCCCCTCACTGCTCAGCTCCTCAGTGGATAGTACGCTCTCCTCTTCCTCAACTCACGTTCTCTCCTCTGCGCAAAACAACCCCGCTTTCCCCCTATCTCCCCTTGGCACTAATAGCCCATCAGTTGCCAAATTTTTTGGACACTCCCCAGCTCCTCAGCTGGATTCCCCTGTTGTGTCTGACACATGCAGCCTCTCCCTTCTTGGAAATGTCTGCTCTCGGTTCCCCTCCTATCTCTCCGATGCTTTCTCCGCTATCTTCTTGGCTGGTTTACCTTCCTCCTATCGCCTCCCCCCATGTCGGTGCTCCCCCAAGTGTGTCTTTTCTGAGCTATCGTCTCCCTCCGGCCTGCAGACTCTCGTACCTTGGCCCTCTTCCAAGGTGCCCTATCTTAGCCAGTGATGCCCTGATCCACCCATTGGTGGACTCAAGCCACAAACGGGGAGTGACTGAAAAACTTCCACCTTATCAGGCCAATCACCAAGGGGCCATCCCTTCACTTCCCTGTAACTGAGGACCTCTCTGAAGCCCAAATCAGAGCCCGTGACTCCTTGCTACTGTTCAAATGCTACTGTTCCAGTCCCATAGCTCTCTCATTTTGAGTTTCGCTCTTTCTCTTCCTTCCCTCCACTTAGATGCTAACCTCCGTGTATGATTTATATGATTTGCACAGGGCATGGCACATAGTAGTTGTTCAACGAATGTTTGTTGCATGTACATGCCGAAAGGTAAAAGTAAGAAGACGAGGAAATATACACCATGCAGCTCCCGATGGCCAAAGCAAAGGGCACCCTACTAAAGAAAAGGGAGCTCTGTAGAGGAAGAGCCCCAGGAATAGGCACTGGAGTGTGCTGGAGGTTTGTTGGGTGCTAAGCCTTGCATGCGAGGGCGACACTCCACATGTCTGAGAGAGTCGATGGTGTATTGTAAGGTAAAGTATTGCCAGAACTTCCAGAAGGTGGGTACATCGTCAAGTTTTGACCACCTGGAGTAGAGAATCTTTGTTAAAAATACCCAGGGCACTCGGTAGAGGCCCCAGAAAGTAATGCGTGAGTAGTAGGGCTATTTTGACCTTAAAGACAAAGTTAGACCTCCCCTAACGCTTAAAAAATAAGCCTCAAATGAATTAAGTTTATTATTATAAATAAGTTGAGTAATTGCCTGTTAGAACAAAGTCCAGCATTTTGGAAAACGACAAAATCCAGCGCCTTGATGCTTATGGGAAGTCACAGCCTGGGAGGAAAGTTTGCAACCCATGCAACCCCAAAATGTTTTATTTTGTTATATTTAATAAAAGACTTGTATTTAGAATATATAAAGAACTCCTGCAACTCGGTGATGAAAACGACAAACAGCTCAATAAAAAGAATTGACAAAAGGCTTGAACACGCACTTCACAAAAGAAAATGTACAAATGGCTAATAAGCTCATGAAAAAGCTCAACACTACTAGTCATCAGAGAAGCACACACTAAGTCCACGGTGCCATATCATCGCATACCCACTAAATGGCTAAAATGCAAAAAGACTGACAACACCAAGTGTCGGCAAGGAGAGGGAGCATTGGAAATCTGACACATTTGTACATTGCGCAAATGGTATAAACCCTTTGGAAAACAGTTTGGCAATTTCTTGAAAGTTAATCACATACTTGTCCTGACCAGCATGGCTCAGTTGGTTGAGCGCCATTCCAGAAAGCGAAAGGTCACAGGTTTAATTCCCTGTCAGGGCACATGCCTGGGTTTTGGCTGGTCCCCAGCTGGGACTCATTCTAGAGGCAACTGATCAATGTTTCTCTCACACAATGATGTTTCTCTCCCTCTCTTTCTCTCTTCCTTCCCCCCTCTCTAAAAATGAATAAATAGGATCTTAAAAAAATGAAATTAATCATATATTTGTCCTATGATTCATTGATTCACCCCTAGATATTTATCCAAGGGAAATGAAATATATGTCCACAAAAACACTAAATGAGAATGTTCATGACCACTTTTTTTTTTTAATCACAGCCCCAAACTGGTAACAGCTCAGATGTCCATCAGCAGGAGAACGAGTAGACGAATGACGGCAAACTTCCCATCAATAAAAATAAATGAATTCCTTTCACATGCTGCAACATCCACGAATCTCAAAAATATTATGCTGAATGAAAACAGCCAAAGGGTACTTATTGTATAGTGCCACCGATATGTAGTTTTTGAATAGAAAAACTAATCTATGGTTCTAAAAATCGGGTCACTGGTTGCTTCTGTGGCTCGGGAACTGGCTGGGAGGAGGCGCAGGAGAGCTTCCTGGGCAGGGGGCGGAAATGTCTCACTTCACGCGTGGGACACTCAAGTGCATATATCTATTAAATTATTGAATGGCGTGCTTAAAATTAAAAAAAAATTTGCTAAATGTAAATTATACCTCAAGAAGGAAGAACTACACTGAGGTACCACCACATACCCACTGGAATGGCTAAAATTAAAAAGAATAAAAACCCTGAAGGTTGGCAAGTATGGGAAGCAGCTGGACCTCCCGTACGTTGACAGCAGGGATGTAAAATGACACAACCACTTTGGAAGTTTGGGAGTTTCTCATAAGGTTAAGCACACACTTCTCGTATTCTGCTTCTAGGTATTAACAGCAATTCTAGTTCTTGGTATTTACCCACAAGAAAAAATACTTGATTACACAAAAATGTATATAATAACATTTATAGCAGCTGAAGCCATGATAGTAAACAGAACGTAAAAAAACCAACAGTATCATGAACAAGTGACTGAGTAAATCAAGTGTGGCACATCCACAGGACGGAACATGATGCAGCAACAGTAAGGGATGAATTAACAATACTTGTAACAACAGGAATGAGTTTCCGAGATGTTATGCTGAGTAAAAGAAGCCAGACACAAAATAGTATAGCCTATATGATTCCATTTAAATGAAATTCTTAAAAAGGCTAGTCTACAATGACATAAAGTAGATACATGGTTGCCTGGGGTCAGAGGTGGGGCTTAGGGAGTGACTGGGAAGAGGCACAAAGAAACTTTTTTGGTGATGGAAATATTTCCTGTCTTGACTGTAGGTGGACACATTTGTCAAAACTCATTGACTTGTACATGGCCCTGGCTAGTGTGGCTCAGTGGATTGAGTACTGGCCTGCGAAACAAAGGGTTGCCAGTTCGATTTCCAGGGTGGGCATGCGTAGGGCCTGGGTTGCGGGCCAGATCCTTGGCAGGGGGCCTGCGAGAGGCAAGCAAACATTGTTGTTTCTCTCCCTCTGTTTCCCCCTCCCTTCCCCTCTCTAAAAATAAATAAATGAAATCTTAAAAAAACTCAATTAGTTGTACCATTAACATGGATATATTTATTATATGTAAATTGTACATCGATAATGTTGATTTTTCAAAATAGAGGAACCAACTGACAAAATCAAAATAAAAACATTGGAATAAAACATAGAATAGCTGAATTGTCTATAACTATAAAGGAAATTGAATCAGTAGTCAAAGATATTCCCACGAAGCAAGTTCCATGACCACATAGTTTCACCATTAAATTCAATCACATATTCAAGGAACAAATACTTACAAATATTCACAAATTATTCCAGGGCAAAGAAAAAGAGGGGATGCTCCTTAACCCATTTAACAACACAATCTTAATACCAAACCTGGCATGGATGGTGCATGACAGAAAAACAAAGGTCAATCTCACTCACACACATAAATGCTAACATCCTAAATAAATGAAACATTAGCAAACTGAAAGCGGTAACATACGGGAGAGATAATACATCATGACCCAATGGGTTATCCCAGAAATGGAGTTTGATAACAACAGAAAAATCAGTTCACGTGACCCTCCACATGAACATAGATAAAGAACAAAAATATATGTATTGAGCTCAAAAACAGGAAAAGCATTTGATAAAATGTAGCATTCATTGTTAACACGTTGAGAGAAGTAAGAATAGAACTTCTATAACTTGATAAGGGATGTCTATTGAAAAAACCTCTAGCCAACATCACGCTTAATATTGAAATCTTTTTTTCTGAGGACAGAAACAGGACCAGGATGCTTGATTTGGTGAGGAAGAAACAAATCTGTTATTTGCAAATGAACTAACTGTGTAGCAAGGAAGTCCAAAAGAAGATACAGATAAATTATTTCAATTTATAGAAATGTTTAATACATTCGCCAAATAAGCTTAAAATTAATTGCACAACAACAAACAACCCAATTAAAAAATGGTCAAAGGACTTGAATAGACATTTCTGCAAAGATGCACAAATGGTCAATAAACACATGAAAAAATGCTCAACACCATTAGTCATTGGGGAAATGCAAATCAAAACCACAAGGAGATGCCACTTTGCATGTTCTAGGATGGCTATCATAAAAAATGGAAAATACCAAGTGTTGGTGAGGCTGTGGAGAAATCAGCACACTTGTTAATTTCTGACAGGAATGTGAAATGGTTCAGCCACTGTAGAAACAGTTTGTTCCTTAAAATGTTAAACATAGAATTACTGTATGACACAGCAGTTCCAAAGGATTGAAAACATGGATTTAAACAGACACTTGTACACAAATGTTCATGGTAGTATGATGAAGGGTGATGAAATGTTTTGTAACACAACACTGTGAATGTAATTAATGTCACTGAATTGTACACTTAAAAATGGTTGAAATGGTAAATGTTATGTTATATGAATTTTAACACAATAAAAATCATTTGCTTAACTATATCAGCAATAATTAAAAAATAAAATTTTAGCCATGGCTGATATAGCTCAGTGGATTGAGCGTTGGTCTGCAAACCAAAGGTTTGATTCCCAGTCAGGGCACATGCCTGGGTTGTGGGCCAGGTCCCCAGTAGGGGGTCGCGCGAGAGGTAACCACACATTAATGTTTCTCTCCCTCTCTTTCTCCCTCCTTTCCCCTCTGTCTAAAAATAAAATAAATAAACAAACTTTTTAAAAGAAAAAATTTTAACAAGGTACCTTTTAAAGTTGCACAAAACAGCCCTGATCGGCGTGGCTCAATGGGTTAGGCATCACTGTGCAAACTGAAAAGTGGCCAGTTTGATTCTCCATCTGGGCACGTGACTGGGTTGCGGGCTAGGTACTCAGTCGGGGCGTGCAATCAATGTTTCCTTCCCTTTCTCCCGCCCTCCCTTCCCTTCTCTAAAAATAAATAAATAAAATCTAAAAAAAAATTATTGCACAAAACATATAAATAACCAAGGTTAAATCTAACAAAATATGTATAAGACTTCCTTGGAGAAAATGATAAAATTTTGACAAATTTTAAAGACAAGGTAAATAAAAAGAGAGACATGTACTGTACTGAAAGATTGGAAGACTCAGAATTATAAAGATGACAATTCTATCCAATTTAAGCTCTAAATTCAATGCAGTCATATTCCAATACAAATCCTATTAAGGTTAGTTTATTTCTGTTGCACTTATGAAGCTAATTCTAAATTTATTATGGAACTGCAAGGGGCCAAGAAAAAATAAAAAGACACCCATAAAGAGAAGATGGGAGGACTTGCCCTACCAGTCATGAAGACATTATAAAGTTTTAATAATTACACATTAATATTTGGTGCAAAGACAGACCAATAGGTCACTGGGGCAGTGTGCAGAGTCAAGAAACAGAGCCATACATGTACAGATACTTGATTTGAGAGAGGTGACACTTCAAAGCCACAGGGGAAGTACTTCGAAAAACAAGACAAAACAAATGGTGCTGTATCAAAATGAACTTGGTCAGCCATCTTACACCATATCCAAAACTTACTCCAGGTGAATTATAGACTTTAAAGTACAATAACACTATAAAATTCTTGTAAGGTAATATCAGAAAATACACCATAACCTCAAGATAGGAAAGATTTCTTTTTAAAAAAATTTTATTGATTGATTTTGAGAGAGAGACATTGCTTTGTTGCCCTACTTACTGATGCATTCATTGGTTGGTTCTTGCATGTGCCCTGACCAAAGATTGAACCCCCAGCGTTGGAGAACTGCGACGACACTCCAACCAACTGAGCTACCCAGCCCTGGAAGGAAAGATTTCTTAAACAAGAGACAAGAACATTGATATATTTCATTATATTAAAATTAAAAATTTTTAGCCCTGGCTGGTGTGGTTCAGTGGATTGAATGCCAGCCTGCGAACCAAAGGGTTGCTGGTTTGATTCCCAGTCAGGGCACTTGCCTGGGTTGCAGGTCAGGTCCCCGGTGTTAAAAAATGTAATAATAATAAAAATAAAATTAAGAATTTTTGTTCATAAAAAGATATCATCAAAGAGGGCCAAATGGCAAGCCACAGAATGTGAGAAGATAATTTGTAGTATGTATAAGTGACAAAAGATAGAAAGCAATTAAAAAACAGTCCAAGAGCCCTGGCCGGGCGGTTCATTTGGTTGAAGCATCATCCCACACACCAAAAGTGTGAGTGTGATCGCCAGTCAGGGAACATACCTAGGTTTTGTTTCATATCCCCGGTCGGGGCATGTACAGAAGGCAACTGATCAATTTCTCTCTCTCTCTCTCCCTCTCTCTCTGCCTCTCTCTATCCAATCAGTAAACATATCTTTGGGTGAGTTTTTTTTTAAAGTCCAAAAGAAAATGAGCAAAATACTTTGAATAGAAACTTCATAGTAGAGAAAGCCCAAATGACCAATAAGTATGTGAAAAATGCTCAGTTTCATGAACCAGCGTGGAAATGTCAACTAAAAATACGATGTGCAACAATAGCATTCAAGGTCAGAGAGAGAGGAAATGGAAGTGTACTTCTGTAAGATTCTAAACCTTTTTTCTTTACCTAATGAATAGCCACATACTAAATGTCAAGGGCTGCATTGATCTGTTCTGGGGAAACTGCCACATCCTCTGGCACAGGATCTAAAGGGGGGTTTTCACTTGCTTACGTCCACCACTGTCTGGTTTTTGCCAAGGGTCAGACTGATGAGTGGACTGGAGAGGTCACAGAGACCTCCACTGCTGTGTCCTTTGTGGGTACCTGTAATTGCTGTATTTGACCTGGGATGGGGTATGTCTTCTGATTCACTGCCTTGGGAAGAGTAGGGGACAGTTTCCACTTCTCCATTCCCACTCTAATGACTCTTTTATTAAAGAAATTTTTTACCCTCACCTGAGGAAATGTTCAGTGACTTGAGAGAGAGACAGAGAGAAACATCGATTGGTTGCCTCCCGTACTCACCCCTGACTGGGGATTGAACCCACAGCCTTAGGTCTGTACCTTGACTGGGATGACACTCCAACCAACTGAGAAACCTGGCCAGGGCTAACAGCTCTTATTTTAGGAAACCGATGTGAGAGTTCTGCTGACTGTTAAGTACCATACATCTGTTCCAGTTATGGATTCAGGGACCAAGGAAATACCCACCAGGTGAGTATGTGGGCCTTTCACACCCGCTGCGGGATGGACTTGGGCAGGTCACCTTTCATCACCTGGTCTGTGTATGCCCCACTCTAACATGTGTTCTTAATGGAATTTTCGGTCCCCTTGTATCAGTGTCAGCTTAGACCCTGTATCCGAAAACCTTGAAATATCTGAGTATCCCCCTTTCCTCAGGACACAGTTGCTTTGATAAATGACTGTGAGTACCTCTGGGGGAGAAGTGAAAGAATTACTGTGATATAAGCATTGCAAGTTTTCCCTGAAGGGAACTGTCCTCCCCTTCAATCAATGGGTTCTGTAGCCCCACCACCACCACAAAAAAAAAAGGTTTGGGTCTGGAAACTGAGTGAAGGGTCATGATTTTCCTTTGCACTAGTGACGCCAGCCTTCTGCTCACTCATTCTTGCTCTTTATATATATATATGACAAGAAATACCCTCATTGTCTGTCCTAGATCTAGAAAATCCATGGTCTGTTGGCCGTCACACTACATCCCAGCTCGCCATTTAGTCTCCCTCCCATTACAGTGATTGTGTCCACCTTGACTGCGATGACTAAGGGTTGGCACCTGGCTTTTGTTCTGAGCTGCTGTCATACCCACCGACTCTAGGAAACCCAGTTCCATAGCAGCTTCTGCCACCATCAATTTTGGCCTGCAGGGGAGAGTCACTGCTGAGCTGCAAATGGGGCCGGGGGGCCTCCAACCAACTAGCTCCTTATCACTTTATTGAAGGAATTACCTCTGGGCCCTCATAAGAAACACAGTAGACTGGAGGGTCCTCTGATCATATATAATAATAATTTCATTCCCACCTCTCTGGGTCTTATGGACCCTTCCCAGTAGTCTGGCAAAGAAGTTCCAGTATCTCTACCTCATTTGCTATAATGCATAGTTTTTCCTAAACTTTGAAGATCTATTTGTATTAAAATGTTACATGCTGTATACGAGGTCTGTCCAGAAATTATCCAGCCATGTGCTACGAAAAAAAAGAGACATTTACTGAAGAAGATACAAGGTACAAGAAACATTGTACATAGGACAATGACGCCTCAGTCCCCTTCAAAGTAGGCACCTTGGGAGCTCACACAGTTCTCCCAATCGCCATCAACTGCCCCGTCATGTTCTCCTGAATCTCACTGAGAGTCTGAAATCTCTTCCCTTTCAAAGGTGATGTTAGTTTTGGGAAAAGCCAGAAGTTGCAGAGCGCCAAATCCAGGCTGTGGGGGCGCTGAGTCACCTGCATGATTTGATGTTTTGCCAAAAAACTCTGCACAAGATGTGATGCATGAGAAGCTGCGTTGTTGGGTTGAAGCTGCCAATCACAAGTTGCCCATAGCTGCGGTCTTCTGAATCATCCAGACAGTTTCTGCAGAGGCATGTTCAAGCTTAACGCAAAATTTGATGCAGATTCATTGCTCTACTTGCTCAGTCTTTTTGAACGCGATGGACACACAGTACACATGCTCACTCAACAGCGCCTATCTGCCCCACTGACTAGTACAGTGAAGTCATCATTGTTCACACATGCGCATTCCAGTCCACTCTCCTTGGCTGCCGGGTTACATGGTGTCGGGCAGACCATTCTCGTCATATTAACAATGGCTGGACTTTTTTTGTACAGGAGATATATGTGTATATACATATATATATGTGTATATATATATATATATATATATATATATATATATATATATATTCCTCACCCGAGGACATCTTTTCATTGTTTTTAGAGAGAAAGGATGGAAGGGAGAGAAAGAAACATCGATGCTAGAGAGAAGCATTGATTGGCTGCCTCCTGCATGTGCTCAGACCTCTGATCGTCCATGCCTGGGAAACGGGACTGAATCTGAGACCATAGGCATAAGTCCCGTCCGGGAATTGAACCCACAGACCTTCAGTTATGGGACGATGCTCCAACCAACTGAGCCACATCGGCCAGGGCTAAACTATATTTTTATTGATTGTCATGCAGATGATAAAACTATAAAGTTAAGGAAATGCTTATCGCGAAATCCAGGATTGTGGTTATCTGTTGGGGGATGAATTAAGATGAGATCTGGGAGAAACACATGGGAGGTTCTGGCTGTTGATAATGTTCTTTTCCTGATCTTCGAGGTGATGACACAAATGTTTGCTTTGTCAATATTCTTTAAACTGCACATTAGTGTGTTGTGTGTTCTTTTGTGCTTAAGATAAATCTTACAATTGAAAAAAAAATGAAAGAACATCATGATTGCCACTGGTTATGAGTCTGGAGGCAGGAGGATGCTGGGAAGGGCTTCCAGAGACGAGGCAAGAGAGAAAAGGCGAAAAAGGGAAGGAAAAAACCAAGTCTGAGGTCCCAGAAGCGAAGAATTGAGGTCGAGGTTGGATAAACAAGAGGTAAGAGCCAGGAATCAGGACCTTCTCCCTGGCGCCCAGGGAGTCAGACAAGAGTTAGGAAATTCCCTGTAGGTCTTTTATCTCTTCCTCCTCCTCTTCCTCTGTGCTAACAGAGGGCCACAGCCTGCTGGTCGTATTCAGATGTGGGTGCACATCTGAACCAACGTGGAGGTGTTGACCATCCATGAGCAGAGTAGAGTAAACCCCGCATCAGGCAGAGTTGGTCGACAGATGTGAGCCGAACCCTGACATGGACATTCCTGAGGCCAGCCAGAGAAGTTGAGTGGGGCCCCTTCAAAGGGAAGTGGATCCCCGTCCCTTTCTCTGCAAGCTTGGGATTTCAGTAGGAGAAAGAGAACAGGCTGAGTTGGCGCACTGGGCACGCGGGAGCAGCAATGTGAGAGGGGATCCTGAAGACAAAGGGCAGCAAGGAAGCCAGACTGCGCCTCCATCCCCCCACCTTCCTGCGAAAGATGCAGCCACTTTTGCAGGAACCTCCTCAGCTTTGCGGAGAGGGTTGATAGCACCACGCAGCAATGTTGTCAGCAGGGAGGTTAACCAAAAGCCAGATGTCCCTAGGGTGGCGCGAGGGTGTAAGACGCGGAGGAGAAGCTGTGCATTCGCTGCACCTCCTCTAGTCGCCTTGACACGACTGTGGGCACTAGTCTATTGCTGGGAACCTCCGCAGAGCCCAGGCCCTTTAGCTGTCCGTCTACTCGCCACTCACTGTCCTGAGAGGTTTCAGGCGCTCCGCTCCTACGGCTCATTCTGAATTCCCATCCCCCACCCTAGGAGCCGTAGACTCCACTGGCTGACGCAGCCAAGTCGATCCTGGGCCCAGACAGATTCTCAGTTTCTGACTGCGCCTTGGCCTCCTGAGTCAGCAGTGTAGAGCCACCTACCCTCTCTGGACACAGACCTGGACCTGGTCTTGCTAGGAAGGTGGGGGTTGTGCTGGGATGAGGGTACAGGAGGTGAGGACCTCCATTCCTCAGGCTTCAAGGGGAGAAATCTGAGCTAGGCGCCACTGATCACAGGTCAGAAACAGGAGCGTAGAGGTGTCGGAGCTCAGAGATGCAAGGCGAGGGGTCCCAGGCTCCGGGTGTGGGGGTACAGGACAGGCCAGATGCTTCCCCTTACTCTTTCCAATCCCTGCCTCTTCTAAGGACCCCCTCCGTCCTCCCTGGGGCCCTGGTCTTCTCCCCTCCCCTCCAAATCCTGAACCCTCTGCGGATTGGTCCCCGACCTGCTGGGGGCGGGGGCCCGGGGCCCTGACGTCACTGGCCGAGGTGGGGCGGGCGACTAGGGGAGGGGGGTGACGGCCCCGGCTCAGCACCTCGGAGAGCTCCCTCCCCGGCCTTGTTTTGCTCCGGAATCACCGCCTGGGGAGGGAGCCAAGGGGCCAGGCACCCGGAGCAGTGGCAGGGGGATGGCCGTAGTGGGGTCAAGGGGCCCCGACGGACAGAGGGCCCAGCCGTGATCCGGCGGGGGCTGAGGGCCGGAGCACCAGGCGGGGCAAGGGGCAGCTGGCAGCGGCAGCAGTGGCTGCACATCTGGATGGAAGCGAGCTTTGTCCAGACCATCATGGCTCTGGGGCTGTCCTCCAAGAAAGCGTCCTCCCGCAATGTAGCCGTGGAGCGTAGGAACCTGATCACCGTGTGCAGGTGGGCTCCGCGGGCGGGTGGGGGTGGGGTGGTTGCGGAGAGGCGTGGGGTCGGGCTTTGGAAACCTGGATGTGCGTGCCGGCAGAGGGATGCGCAGCACCCTCCGAGAAAAGGGAGGCGGCACAGGGTTAAGAGGAGCGCGTCCGAAGGCCCAGACCGGGGAGGGGGTTTGAAGGTCTGGTCTCTACCCTTCTAGGCCAAGCCAGGCCTACGGCCAGCCTGGGGCCTGGAGGGTGAGGGGTGTCTAATTGGTACTGCAGCTTCCTGTGAGAACCAGGAAGTGACATTGTGCGTGAGGGGGAGGGGTGGCGATGGTTGGCTCCCTTGCTGGGAACAGGGAGGCAGTGGGCCTAGAAGAACTGATGGGGCAGGGGGATGATCGCCCCCAAGCATACCCTTAGTCCTCCTCAACAGCCTAGCCTCTCTGGACTGGGGCTTTTCTGGAAGATTTTCCAGTGTTCAAACCCTGAAGCAGGAATGGTGCCCTTCTTCTCTGTGACAGGGTCAACTGGGCATGTGGGCAAAGACCCTGAATTCGTCCAGCAAAGGGTGAGGGGCGCTGCCCCTGCCATGGCAGGACCGAGGGCCTGGCCAAAGGCACCGTGGTCTCCTTGGCTCAAGGGGAGGAGATTGGGAGGGCAGGCCCGCTGGCCCCTGAGGGTGGGGCTGTTGCAGTGTTGAGAAGATTCCCCTGCTTTCCTGGGGCCCACGAAGTAAACCTCCCCCCTCAGCCCTTCAGGGGCTCACCCCCCCTTCCCTGCCCTGAAGCCAGGGATGGTCATTTGCTCAGCCCCTCTACTGCAGCCCCCACCTGCACTCATCTCTCCCTCTAGATCCTAATGCCAGCTGCCTTCTCCACCTGCAACCTCCTCGCCTCCTCCCATGGCACCTCTGAGGGCAGGGAGCTCCCAGGGCACATCTCAGTTGTCTTCCCTTGCCAGGCTCACCTGCCTGCACAGAGGAATCAATGCCCACCTGATGCCCTGGCTACTGTGCTTATAGCTCCTTCCAGGTTCCTGGGCACACACCCAGACACACAGTGCCTGTCTCACGGCACTGTATCCCCAATGCCTAGCACAGTTCTGTGCACATCGGACCTCTGTAAAAATGCCTGAAATGTTCTAGAAGAGACGAGTGTGAAGTGCTGGCCACTACCTCCACCCGCACACCCCAAACCCTGACAGTGTGGTATAGAATAAAGATTTCTGCCTTTGGGGCCAGACAGTCCCAGGTTCAAGCTCTTACTTCACCAGTTATTAGCTGAGCGGCCTTGGTGAAGTTTCCTACTCACTCCGGGCCGTGGGTGCCTCATCATCCTCCTTACCGATGTGAGGCCGTGCCAAGGAGTGGTAATGACATAATCCACACGGGAGCCTAGCCCAGGGCCTGGCACCCAACAGCAGCCCCGTTCTGATGGCACCCTTCCTGCCTCTCTCCTCCCTCTTGGCCTCCTCGTTTCCTCTTCTTTCTCTTGCCTGCCAGGGCAGCTGGGCCTCTTGAGTATGTGGGGACGCGGGGAACTGCGTTGGCCTGGGCTGCAGAAGCAGAGGTTCCGGAGGACTGAAAGTGAACTTAGAGCTGCAGTGTGAGAGATAGGTTGGGGGTGGGCAGTCAGGGGACATCACAAAGACTAAGGAACCCCTCAGGTCTCAGCTGCCTCATCGCTGTCACATGGTTTGCCTCCAGCTTCCAGAACAGTTTCCTTTAGCAGGCTGAAGGCTCCCCTGGGCCATGGCCTCCCTGTCCCCATGGTAACCTGCAGTAGTCACTGCACTTCCTAACAGGGAGCACACCATGGGGCTCCCTGGGGCAATGACCAGCTCTGTAGCACCCCTGAGGACAGATGGCAGATGGCTGCCATGCTGAAACCAGCCCCAGGCTCCCACTGTGGTCTGACCCAGATGACCAGAAGAAATCATCAGGGTGGGGGTGGGGAAGCTGCATCATGAAGCCCAGATGCTGTCCCCACCTTCCCATCGATGGCCCAGCTCCTCCCCACCCCTGGCCCGTATACACTCACCTTCTCCCCGTCCTGCCTGGGATGTGAACCGAAAATTAATGAGGCAGGTACTATTATTCCTGTTTGTGCCTCAGACAATGGGCTTCTCAGAGATTAAACGACTAGTCCAAAGCCACACGGGTATCACAGGGCACGAGGACTGAGTCCGCCGGGCTGCCTCCCCCCAGTGCAATCCAACACTGGCCTGGTTCTGATCTCAGGCCAGACCAACTCTAAGCCCAAAGGGAGGGGAGGGAGGCCCCTGGACTCAGCTGTGCCACTGGCCTGAGAGCCAGGGAGGCCAGTGCCCCAGGGCTGGAGCCTGCAGAGTGGAGGGCAGAGGGCAGAGGGGGCAGGGGACGCTCAAGTCCTCGGGAATTTGACAGCCACCGGAGGCCACAAGATGTAGCAGAAAGAGCAAGGGTTTTAGAATCAGACATATCTACTTGAATCCTCACAAGCTGCGTGATGTGACTCTGAACAAATCAGTCAACCCCTTACCTGGGAAATGAGGATGATGGTGATAATAAGAGAAAGTACCTCCCAGGGCTGTTGTAAGGACGGATGAGATAAGACATGCAAAGTATAGTGCTTGGCACATTACAGGGCTTGATAAGCTTAGAAAAAGAAAAGGCAGTTCCAAGCAACCCCCGCATCTGCTCTGCCACCCACAATAGGGCAATAGTGGGATGTTGGGAGCCTTCTCCCTTCTTCTCTGAGAAGCCAGGTGTCAGGACCCCCGAGGCCCCTCCCACAGATCTGCTGCCAATGCTCCCTCCCACCCAGTGTGCCTGTCAGACCCACACCCTGCACCTCCCCCAGCCCAGCTCTGCGCTGCCTGGCTCCGGGCAGCTGGTATGTAGGCGGCCAAGCTCGGAAGGGAAGGGGGGAAGGGAGGCCCCTGGTGTGCTGAGAGCCCACCCGGCCACCGTGCATGCCCACACCCCATGTGCTTGGTGCCAACTCACAGGCCCTGGCACAGGTGACCCTCCACCCCAGAAAGAGAAGAAGATGGCTCAGGGCTTGGGTACAAACCAGCTTCTAACTCCTGCCAAGCCCCAACCCACACACAGAGAGAATGCAACTCAGAGGGGGGGCCAGGAGGAGCGGCTCTAGGTGCCCGGACTTTCTACCTATTGTTTCATCCCCACCTGCTCATACTTTGTTGCCAAAGCTTCCTTTTTCTGGCTGTCATATTTCCTGTCACCCACTTTGTCAGTCTCCTACCCGCCACCCTAGCACTCCCATGTCACAGTGCCTCTGCGGTCACCATATTCTCACGTATCTCCCACCCTCTTTCCCTCTGCCACCCCACTGCCACCCATGTGCTTCAGGACCACTTCTCTGCCCTTTGTTCCTTTCTTTGCCTGAAGCCCTTCCCCTGCCACCATCGCCCTGTTCTCTCACCTGACACCCCACCGCCCCTCTCCCTACACCCACCCAGGTT
Organism: Mormoops blainvillei; assembly: GCA_004026545.1. NCBI lineage: Eukaryota > Metazoa > Chordata > Mammalia > Chiroptera > Mormoopidae > Mormoops > Mormoops blainvillei. Next base: position 193,527 of record PVJD01000406.1, on the reverse strand, counting down.
CTCCGTGAAAACACTGCTGGAGAAGTACACAGCCGAGCCCATCGATGACTCGTCTGAGGAGTTTGTGAATTTTGCAGCCATCTTGGAGCAGATCCTCAGCCATCGTTTCAAAGGTGGGCCCAGGTTCCTGTCCCTTACTGCCCCGCTGTCCCAACGCCCAGCCTGTAGCTCCCAGCCACCCCACTCTGATCTACTCTATGGCTTTCTGAACCCCATCACTGACCCTGGTCCCAACTCTGGGCCACGCACAGAGCTGGAAAGGTGGGGAGGGGTCTTCTGGACACACAGTTACATGCTGGCGTGCCCTTTGTGTATGTGCACATGTGTGCACATATGTTTGTGGTGGGCACTATGTATGTACATGTGTGGCTGCTTAGACTTATGCATGTGTGTGCCCTATTACATGGACCTTCTCCAAACTCCTTGTTTTGCTGAGCCCCCTCCCTGCCCTGGCTCAGCCTGTGCCCCAGCAGGTCCGGTGAGCTGGTTCAGCTCAGATGGGCAGCGGGGTTTCTGGGACTATATCCGGCTAGCCTGCAGCAAAGTGCCCAACAATTGTGTGAGCAGCATCGAGAACATGGAGAACATCAGCACAGCCCGAGCCAAGGTGAGCGGCCTGCCACGGGCCAGGGCAGCTGCTGCCTGCTCTGGATACGGAGGCACTGCCTGTTCTTTGGCTCTGACCCCTGCCACGGGCACCGGGGAGAAGAGCCGCAGGAGGTCCAGACCCAATGGTGTGCACACGGGTCCCTTTCAGGGCTGCAAGTAAAGGTCAGTGTGCTTTCCAGGGCCGGGCATGGATCCGGGTAGCGCTGATGGAGAAGCGCATGTCCGAATACATCACCACAGCTCTACGGGACACCCGGACCACAAGGTCAGGCCCTCATGGTCAGCTCAGACCACAGGTCCCAGTGTACATGTTCACCGCCTAAACATACTTGATTCTTAAGTTCCTGCAGCCATCTTTCCGATCTGGACTGCAATTCCCAGCATGCACTACTAGTTTTTCTCTCTTTCACACTATCCACAGGTCAGTCCAGACTGCGGTCCTGAAACACACCTTTGGCACAACCGTCGCCTTTTCCAAGCCAAATTCATTCTCCTCCATTACCTCCCAGTACCAGTCTCATTCACGGCTCTACATTTAGACACACATCTGGACAAGTCTCGACTACGTATCATTTTACTTGCTGGCCTTGTTCCATGACCTACAACACACAGCCCTACGTGCTCCCCAAACAATGGCGGCAGTGTGTGCTTGCTGCCCGTGCACACAGAGTCCCGGGGTGCAGAGCTTCATTCCCTGCGCTGCGTCGGGAGGCAGGGTCACAGGCAGGATGGGCCTGTGGGGAATGGTGTGCTTCCTGATTTTAAGGATGCGGGTGACCCTGTACTTGGGGCGAAAGGGGTAGCTCAGAGGACTGAGGAGAGTCTACTCTCAGGCGAAACGTTCTAATAGGTGGGAGACACAGGCGCTATTTCCAGTGGGCCCCAGTATGAGGGAGACACAAGAACCACACCTGAGGGATGAGCAGGAAGCAGATGCCTCCTTCCTCTAGGGAAGGTTTGTGATAAGCCAACGAGAGAAGCCCTAAGGGATGGGGCTCCCTGGGAGGATGCTGCAGCATCAGTCCCCCCCCCCCCACCGCTCTCCCCACAGACGTTTCTATGACTCAGGAGCCATCATGCTGAGGGAGGAAGCCACGGTCCTCACTGGGATGCTGATAGGACTGAGCGCTATAGACTTCAGGTGGGGGCTGGGTGTCAGTGTCAGTGGCGGTGGTGGGGTGTCCCCCCACGAATGTCCACCCTCTCACCCCCTCATACCTACCCCCAACTCTATGGGTTCTCTGCCCCCAGCTTCTGCCTAAAGGGTGAAGTGCTGGACGGGAAGACCCCCGTGGTCATCGATTACACGCCCTACCTAAAGTTCACCCAGAGGTGAGAAGCTTGGTTGTTGCGGTGGGTAAGGGCAGACCCCCGCCCGGAGGGGAGGGAGATGGCGGCAGGGAGCTGGCTGGGCAGGCGCCGCGGCCCCCAGCCCAAGGGGGCCGCGAGGGACGCCGGGCGAGTCGGCCGGTGCCCACTGCTCCCTTCCGAAAGCTACGACTACCTGACTGATGAGGAGGAGCGGCACAGCGCCGAGAGCAGCACCAGCGAGGACAACTCCCCCGAGCACCCGTACTTGCCGCTTGTCACCGACGAGGACAGTTGGTACAACAAGTGGCACAAGATGGAACAGAAGTTCCGCATCGTCTACGCGCAGAAGGTGCGCGCTGCGCTGCGCGGCGCGGGTGACAGGCAGCTGGGAGGCAGAGGGGGCGGGGGCGTGGAGCCAGGCGGCTGCTAGGACCCTCCTCCCGCCGCCTGGACTGAGCCCGCGCTCCGCAGGGCTACCTGGAGGAGCTGGTGCGTCTGCGCGAGTCGCAGCTGAAGGATCTGGAGGCGGAGAACCGGCGGCTACAGCTGCAACTGGAGGAGGCGGCAGCGCAGAACCAGCGCGAGAAGCGGGAGCTGGAAGGCGTGATCCTGGAGCTGCAGGAGCAGCTGTGAGCGCCGCCGCCGCTGCCGCCCTGGCCCCGTGCACCCCGACCGCATCGCCCCCACTGACTCTTAACCTCACCTTCCCTGATACCTACATCCAACTCAACCAACCGCCAGTATCAAACCACTGACCCCATCACCTCTACCTGGAGATCCCACCAGTAACCTTTTCCTAGACTAACATTCTGGAGTCCCTCCAAAACCCCACTCATCACTTCATCCTCGACTATCCAACATCAGCTAGAATGGCCATCCAATTACTCTAGAGACCCCAATATTACTCACAAAGACCTCTGTTACTAGATCTTCGACGTGATTGAATTATTCCCTCTGATCTGCAACATAACACCTGACAGTCATCACCCACGGTGGCCCCTGACCTCACACCTACCGATCCCTGACATCTCCCCATCAAACTTTTCATCACCCTATGACCCCCAGAATGATTCCCCAAGCACCCCCCCATTACATTTCAGGGTACCTGCATTATTCTCTACTGACTCCCACAACACCCTTTCACTCCCTCTGGTTCCCAATGCGAGTGCACTAATCCCTGTCACCTCCGACCCCCCAGTACCCTCCATTGACTCCCAGAATCTGCCCCACTGATCCTCAACATTCTGTCCCCATTTCTGCTACCTAGATTTCAATCCTAACCCCTCCCCTCACCCCTTGCTGAGATCCCGCCCCTACTTCTCCCTCTTCTAGCCAGCCTGACCCCCCCTCCCCATCCCAGGACAGGTCTGATCCCTGGTGACCACGCTCCCCTGGCCCAGAGTTCCAAGGATCTCAGCACCCCCCTGGCCAACCAATGGCCGTCACTGGGGACGCTCAATGGGGCTGAGGGTGTCAGCAACCCCAAGCTCTACCGGAGGTAAGCACAGCCAGGCTCAGTGACGGTTCCGCCCAGGGAAGAGGGGCACGGGGGAGGGGCGGAGGACGGTGAGCCTCTGCCCGTACACCAGCTCTCTGCTCTGCCACAGACACAGTTTCATGAGCACGGAGCCACTGTCAGCTGAAGCCAGTCTGAGCTCAGACTCCCAGCGCGTGGGAGAGGGCAAGCAGGACGAGGAGCCCTGGGGCCCCATCGGTGAGCCCCCCAATCCAGCACCCAGCATCCCTGCAGGAAGGGCTCAGGCCAAGCCTTGGGGCTCATAGGCCCTGGACATTTCCCCAAGACCCTCTAGAGAGAGGTTAGCGCAGCAATGAAGAGCTTGGCTCAGGGTGTCGGGGAGGCCCCGGTGCAGACCCCAGCTGCGCCTCCTCCGGTTGTGGAGCGCGGTCAGTTACTCACCTTGCTGGGTCCTTCTCGCCTGAAAAATGGGGGTGTTGATTAAAGTGATTGCTAGTGTTGGCATGTAGTGAGGGCTTAATGGCTTTTTGGTATCATGACATTTTCAAAAAGGTTCCATTCCCCAGGGAGTTCTTTGCCTATTTTGCTCGTATCTCATGCACTCTGTGAATCGCTTGCCTGACCCTTGTTTCCCCCTTTTCTTTGGCTGCCAGGAAGCTCAGAGCCAAATTAGTGGCTCCCTTCAACCGAATGTCCAGGACTCCAACGCATGCATTTTGTGTTGCCCTCCCCGTGGCTTCACCTTGGTTTCCCACCCTAGTTTTCCTGGTGCCTGGACGTCATGTCTTTTCTTTCTAAAGACTTCTGTACTGGATGACCATAGATCTTAAGACAAGGCAGGCTATGGACATGTGACCCTGCCACACTGTTTGTGATTGTCCGTGTGTCCGTCTCCTCACCAGACTGTGAGCTCCTTGAGGGCAAGGACTGTGTCTCGTCCGTTCTCTGTATCCCCAGTGCTTGGAACAGAACAAGTGCTCACTGTTGTGTTTAATAAACGGACAAAGAGGATGAACCTCAGGGGGAGACAGAGACATAAACTGACGATTACAATAGTGTTCCCAGCTCTGCATGGCTCGGGCAGGCGCTCATCCAGGTTAACCGAAACGCAAATACTGCAGAAATGAGGAAAGTCTCCTGGGGGTGGGGGGTGAGACCTGAGGGGCGACCCCTTTCCAGCCTGAGCCCACCCCCCACCACACACACGCACACCGGTTGGCCTGGCCTCACCCCGCCTCTCTCCCCAGGGAAGGACCCCACGCCCTCCATGCTGGGCCTCTGCGGCTCCCTGGCCTCCATCCCCAGCTGCAAGTCCCCGGCGAGCTTCAAATCCAGCGAGTGCCTGGTGAGCGACAGTCCTGAAGGCAGCCCGGCGCTGAGCCCCAGCTGAACAGCGCGGGCCGTGCCAGCCCCCCTGCCAGAGGCAGACGCCTGCTGCCTTTCTCCAAGTCCCCCAATCCAGGCCACCCTTCCAGGGAACGCTGCCCACCCGGCCAGGGGTCTCTTGGGAAAGAAACCTTTTGCTTCTGTCCTGGCTTCCTGCCTGAGGAAGCCAGGGCTGCCGAGGGACGCAGGCTGGGCAGAAAGGTGGGGCTGCCAAGGCCACAGGGAGCCCTTGGGGAAGCTCGGTCCACTCTTCTGGTGACTGATGCCTGGCGGGCTCCCTCCTGGGACTTTCCTTTACTACCCCCCACCCCGCCCCGCCCCCCAGGAACCTGTGGCCCAGCCTGAGCACCTTCATCTCCCCCACCTCCTATCTGTCCCTGTACTCATCCCCTGGGGTCACTTCTTCCTCAGCCCCCAGTGCAGGGGCCCTGAGGGCGTCAGGCAAATAAAAAACCCAGAGGACCGAGGGAAGCTCGTCTGTGGGGGCTGGGACAGGGCCCTGTCCTGAGGTTGGCAGAATGCGGCAGAGGCAGGGCCGGGGCCCGTAACCAACTTGATGCTGGACCGTAAAAACTCGGTGTATGCCCTGTGGGTCAGAGCAGTTCAGGAGTGGGTGACTTCTGTAGGAAGTGTCCTGAGTTTTAGGTCCGCTCATAAAGGGCCAAGACACAAAAGTGCCCCTGATTCAACCTGATATTCTTTAAGAATTTGCTCAACTCCAGGTCGAGAAGAGACTGAACATCCTGGGGGGTGAGGCTGGGGGTACGCTGGAGGAGGCAAGCTCTCCGAGGGCCGTTTTCCTTCTAGCACCCTGAGCGATTCAGCTTTGGCCTAAAGTTGCAGACACTTCCATGAAGCCAAAGCTTGGCAGTGAAGTAACCCTCCCTCCTCTATCATCACGTAGGGAGCCCTTGGGGGGAGAGAGGTCTCACCATCTTTCGCCCTGGTCCTAACACTCAGGATGTATTGCCTGCTGACGCTGTCCCCCCAGCTCTGGGTCCTCACTAAATTGGTGTGTGTGTGGAGTGCGGGGGCCGGGGGGGTGAGTCCTCTACATGGGAATCACCAGGGCAGCCAAAGCCGACACCAAGGTCCCTTCCAGGCCCCCTCGTGCAAAGCACTCAGGAACCCTTGTTTCCCCCAACCCGTCTGCGCCCTGCAGTCACAGGCACTGGAGAGAAGTTCATCATCTTTACACTCAAGGAATTAACAGGGACGGGCCCAGCTACAACACACGCAGGGAAGGGGGGGGGGTTAACAGATTTGGTCTTGAACTTGAAAGGGGAGGGTGGAAAAGTGATGATCCTTGGGGCTTCGGATGAGAACCAGCAGGAAGAAAGCTGTCTGAGGGAGGCACGGGTGTGCCCAAAGGGGTGAGGCACTACCCCTGGGGCTGAGTTGAGAGGGCAGAGAAATGAGGCCTCTCTCCTGAGGACAAGGCACTTGGCTCAGTCTCCCCCTGCCCCACCCCACCCGTGTCAGAGATGGGACCCCCACTCCCTCGCTCCTCTCACTGGCCCAGAGGCTGTTCCAGGTTGAGCCTCTGAAAGAAGCGTTTGCCCAGCTCGTATGTGCTGATCATGATGGCACAGGACGGGGCAGCCTTGATGATCCTTGGGAGAAAGCCTGCAGCGGGAGGGCAACGCTGGGGTCAGAGGCTGGGTCCCAGAGGGCCCCCACTCCACCAGGGCCCGGACACACACGGGATGCTCACCTGCGAAGAGGCCCCTGGTGCCAGACTCAGCCCGGATCCTCCGCAGCAGCAGCCAGGTGGAGTCGGCGTGCAAGGGTGACACTGCAGACGCCAGGCATAGCCCACTAAGACCTCACTAGGATGCCCACGTGCCCCCACCCCACACCAGCCAAACCCCTCACCTCTCACTGCCTCCACCGCTCCCAGCGCAACCTGGCGCTGAGTCTTCACCACATCAAAAGGTAGAGTCAGGATGGCCGCCACCTGGTGGGGTGGGGAGAAGGTTCGTCTCCATTCCTTGGACCACCATCCCTTGCACCCAGCCAGGATCCGCCAGCCTTATCACCAGGGAGGGCAAGATCACTTCTTGACAGGCAGCTGATGCACTGCCACGCAAGGAAACCTCTGCCAGCCTCCCCCCTGAGCCCGGTCAACTCACCGTCCCTGAGATGCCGCCAGCCACAAAGCTGATGCCCACTGACGTCTGGTCCTTTGGCCTGAGCCCACTCAGCCAGCTCTTCATCAGCTCATAGTTGAACCAATACAAGGCTTGTGGGCACAGGATATGCTTACTTAGATATAGAGAAGGCAGAGGGGTGGGCCCCCTACCGCCTGTCCTCCACTGACCGATACCATGACAACTGCTCCCTCCCAGTTAAGAGACCTGCCTGCTACATGCCACTTTCTGTAACAGGCTCTCTGCAGGAATTATCTCATGAAAACCTGGGAAAGTATCCTGTTTGCTCAGCCCATTTTGCAGATGAGACAGTCAGAGCTCAGAGAAGTTAAGTGACTTCAAGATCAGTAGTACCAAAGCTGGGACTTCGCTACAGGCCTCTTGTGCACCATCCAAGGGCTCCCTTAACCCGTCTCCTGCATCCCTGGTGCCTACCTGAAAAGGGTACATCCCGAAGAGCAGTGGGGCCCCAGCCCAGCCACAGTGAGCGCCAGCCGCCCTGAGCCACAGCGGCTCGGACACAGGCACCCAACTCCCGGTATGACACGTGCTGAGCCTGCAGCTTGGTCCGTACCAGCTCCAAAGGGCTGATCACAGTCACGGTGCCCACTGTGGGGAACAGTGGGAGGGATCAGCTCACAGGTCCTGCCCCAGGGTCTGGGAGCCCAAGACATCTCCCTACCCCCAAGCAAGCAGAGTAGAGCTGTGAGCTAGGACTGAGCACAGGCTGGGGGTGGGGGGGAGGGCAGTCAAAGGGAAATCAAGGGCCCAGGGCTATGCTCACAGCGGGCCAGTGCGCCAGCCACCATGGGTACATAGATGTCAGAGGTCAGGGCTCGACTACACAGGAAGGCCTTGAGTTGGTCGTAGGCTGTGAAGTAGATGGCGGTGGCCGGCACAGTCATCACCCTGGGGGTGTGAACAGATGTCAGCTGAGACTCCCAAACCTCCCAGGTCTCCTCTGCCCCACCCAGCCAGCCAACAGGGGAGCAAGAGATCAGCAGGGCACCAGGGAAGACAACGTGCAGGCCTGGGGTACTCACAGGGTGGCTGGGAGGCCGCTCCACAGGGTCCTGGTGCCCTCGTGTCTCACGATCTTCACAAAGGCGTCCTGGCCAAGAGGACAGCAGCCCAGGGCAGGAGGGATGAACATGAACACAGTCTGTGAGGGGCGGGCCCAGGCTGGAACACAGCCTGATGCCCTCGCCTCTGCCCATAGCCCTGGGTCCTGCTGGGAGGTGGTGGTCCCTGGGGCCTTCACACATGCAATTCCCCTCTTGGCTCCAGGTAGACTCCTGTTGACCTTTGAAACCTTCTGCAGGCACGACCTCCGCAGGGAACCCTTTCCCAAACCAAACTGGCTGCCCCCACATGCTTTGCAGTGTCTGTCCTTTCCTGGGTCTGCTGCCCGAACAATCGGAATCCCTTAGGAATGCTGACAGGCCCAGCTCAGGGCACAGCTACTCCTCACCATGGTGCCAGTGAAGCGAGTGGGGTCCTGAAACCAGGTGGCACAGCGGGCACTATTTGGGCACAAATACAGGGGCTCCAGGACACCATTGCAGTACAGGAGACACTTCCCTGTGGGTCGGAGAGAGGAAGGCACTACAGAAGGGGAGCAAGGTTAGGATGTCATGGCTCTGCAAGGCCAGCAGAAGCCGGGGTGCCTAGGCGAACACTCTTGTGCAAGACAGAGGGCTGGCTGATTGAAACCTGGAGGCTCCCCCATCCGTCCTAGTCCAACGCTGTGGGGCTCACAGGTGCCCTAGGGAGACTGGGACACTCCCTCCCATGACCCTCACATGCTCCCTGTGGCTTGGGGCACTTACATTTGGCGTAAGAGAGGCTCCAGATTCTGGTGGGAGGCGTCAGCTCTAAAATACAAGGCAGCCCATCATGTCAGGAGAGCCCCCCTCCTGCGCCAGGAATCTCATTGCTGTGAGATCCCTGTTTTGCCCAGGTACCACCCTTACTACATCCAGGGTTGGCCACTCACCGCTGGACAGAGAGGGGCGCTGAGACTGCAGGCGAACCTTCACCACGTCTAGTGGGGTCACTGTGGGGGACAGCAGGTCTGAAGGCTCCTTTTAAGGCTCCACTCCTTATCCCTCCTCCAGGACCAAGACACCTCCAATCTCTGATCTGCCCCAGTCCCCAGCTGCCCCCACCCCACTTCCCAAGGTCTTACTGAAGAGAGAGGTGACCACAGCCCCAGCACCCGAGGCCACGATTTGTTGTAGGGGGCTAATGCCCCCAGGGTCCTCATCAGCCATCTTGTAGCTTCAATTCTGAAAAACAAAGCTCAGTCACAAAACGGAAGTCAGCGGCTGGGGAAAACAGGCAGGGCACTTTCTGACTTTACTCTGATCCCTCAGCCCACTCATTCATTGGGTACGAGTTCCAGTGATCCTCACAATAACCTTTTAAAGCAGGTATTGTCATCGCCACTTCGCCAATGAGGAGACTGAAGCTGAAAGGTAAGGCGACCTGCCCAAGGTCACTCTGGGAGTAGGTAGGCAGGAAGCTGGGATAGTCACCGGCTGGTTAATGGGGAATAATGACCCAGTGCCATTTCCTCAGCCGCACCACACAGGCTTACTGTGCACCTCCTCAGTGAGGGCGCCCGGTTAGGCCCCTGGGGCCCAAAGATCAAAATGCTTTAGCCATTGCCCTGCACCTTCCCTCTCCAACACCCAGCCCTGAGACGGGCCCATGAAAGCCCCGAGTCACCGAGCGTGAAGGGAGGTGGGACTGGACAATGAGGGATATGTGTAAACAAATCTGCCGGCGGCTATGCGTCCGTCGGCCTCTTCGGACTGCGGACTGGGCTCCCGGCCCTAACCCCACCCCCTCCAGGGCCGGGATTCGAAGGACAATCTCTCTGCTTTCTCTTCCCAAAATTACATGCCGGGGACTCGACCGAGTAAGCAAGAAGTAGGGATGGGGAGGCAGGGTTTGTCCTCGCCGCTTGGCTACACTCCCTTCCCCTACCTCGCGCGAAAGCAGCGCCAGGTGGAGTCTACTCCGTCGACTCAACGGCCCGCAGCTCCGCGCCCGCAGCTCAACCGGGCTCAGGATTCCCGAGGCCCCCAGAGACCCGACTCCCGCTTCGGAGCCCTCAGCCCGGGTTCCGCCTCGCCCTCCTGGCTCTAGGTCGGTACCTGTGCGGCGCGGGGCCCCGGGCCGGGCGGGCCCATGGGGGCTCCGCAGCCGGTGCAGAGTCCACGCGGGTCACGCTTAGCTCCAAGGCTGAGTAGGAAGGCCGCGGAGCCCGTTCGGCCCCCGGAAAACGCGGCGAGGCCCCGCCCCCAACGGCCGACCGGTCGCAGGCCCTGCGTGCGCCGGCCCCGCCCACTCGAGGCCGCCTCCGGGGCCCGTGGAGCGCTGTTCCCTAAGCGGCTGGTTGTCTACTGGGCCCGCGCGCCGGGGTCGCGGGTCCCCACGTTGTGCAGCACCGCACTGGCAGCGTATCCTCCCAACTCCCACCCCGTTAGCTGCCCTCAGCCCCCGCGGTGGGGCGCTGCACCGGGAATCCCAGCGCTCCCACTAACTTGCCAGACTAGCATGTGTAATGCACTCTCCCCCTCTTCCTCAGTGGCCTAGTCTGCGTGGCGGCCGGGGGGTTGAATCAATTCCAAAGCCACGGAAGGTCAGAGAATGATGGCAAACATCTACCCGCTGGACTGGGTTTTTACAACTTCACGGGGACCGCATCGAACAGGAATTAGCATCATCCCCATTTTACAGATAATCAGATGCGACTCAGCTCCAAAACCACTTGATAAATTGTAGCTGTGCGTGCGCTTGTACGCAGTGGGTTTAGAGGAGCTGCAGCCTGCGCGAGGCAGGCTGCACCGAGAGGAAAGGCTGACCCGTGACCCGAGAGCCCCTGATTCAGCCTGGTTTAACCTGGGCTCCGTCCCGCCTCCGCGTGACCTTGGGTGTTTCAACACTGCTCTGGACCTCGGAGTCCTCCGCAAAGGAGAGGATTAATAGGGAAGGAGGGGCCGACGTCTTTGTGTTGGCTACTCTCACAACGTGATTACTGCTAAGTCTCAAAACTTTTAGAAGTTGGTTATTATTCACCCTACTTAACAGGAGGAGAAACTGAGGCTCGAAGTTAAGAGCTCGGCACTGGAGCTCGCCAGGTACTTTCCCCCTGCCCGCCTGGGTGACGGATGGGCTTAAATCCTACGCCGACTTCTCTGATCCCGCTCCTCTGGGAGACACATTTCTCTCCCAGGAAGACCCGCCGCCGGGACCTCACTACGTGCCGTGCAGCCGTGATTTGTTCGAACGGTGGTGGGTTGAGGGGAGCACATGGTGTGCGAGCCTGCGCCTTTAAGAAGGATAGGCCGCGATTTTGACGTTAACTCGCCTCCCCGCCCCTCACGCCCAGAAGCGGTCCATTCCGGATCTAGAGCAGCCCAGCCATTCGGCGCACGCTGGGTTAGCACGTGGATTCCGCAGGGCCTACCAGCAGCTTTCCCTGGGCAAGGGCTTTGCGACGGTCCGCCGCGGGGAAGCCCGACTCGGGGGGCGTGGAGAGTGCAGGCTGTGACCAGTGAAGTGGCAGCTGGTCCGAAGGGCCAGAGGCAAGGCGCTCTTTCCATTTCCTTCCCAGACCAAGCTGAGGTCTGAAATAACACAACATGATTTCATAAATTGTTGGTTCAGGCGAAAACTCAGCTTCTATTGAGGTCCTTTACATCCTCAAAGTTATGGTTCATCTTAACAGTTTTAACAGCCACCAGCCAAGAGACGGCCCTCCCCGTTTTACAGAGGAGGAAGTTGAGGTCCGTCCGTGTAATGACTCAAGCGTGAAGCAGAACCCAGGTTTCTCCCATGCAATGTCCCACTTTACAAATGAAAACACGGAGACCCCAGAGGTCAAATAGCACCAAAGGCACTCAAAAGAAAGAGCCAGAGTTCAAACCCCACCTGCCTGAGTCCAGAGGAGCTCCCACCCTACCCCATTCTCAACCTAGCGCTCTGATCCCTGCAGAGCGACCTGCTCATCTTGTTTCATCTGTTCAGGCCTCAAGAACTCCAGGAAATACAGCTGGCGTTCGGGACAGCATCGCTTATCTGCCTCAAGATCAGAGCAGTGGGAAGCAGGGACCTAGTTCTGTTTTCCTCCTGCAGCAGCTGTGCGACCTCTAGCAAAGTCTCGTAACGCCTCTATTAAGCCTTAGTTTCCCCATTTGTAAAAAGAGCTGATGGGGATAACAGTGCACCCACCTCACAGGAATTATGTGAGGGTTTAATGAATTAATAGCTGTAAAGCGCTTAGACCACTGTCTGGCAGGTGGCAAGCACTGAATTACTATTATTTTTATTATTATTGATTGCCTTCCAGAACCTGTGGCGCAGAAGGTTCTGGAAAGGGCCTTTAGAAAACCAGGTTCTGTTTCTGGTCCTATCTCTACCTCCAAATGCAAGCATCGATAGTTATAACTCCTTACACACCTTCCTCCCCAGTGCCAAGTTCACACAGCTGCAAAGTAGCAGAGCCAGAAATCAAACCTGGTCACCTCTGAGCCTCAGTTTCCCCCACAGTAGATTGCACGACTTGAACTTCATATCTGGTTTTCTTCTTGCAACAGGGTGCCTTTGAGATTTGTTGCTACACCGCAGTTTCCTCATCTGAAAGTAAAGATGGTGTCTCCCATGCTGCATAACTTACAAACTCTTGACTAAAGTCAGGTTTCTAAAAACTATGAAAAGAGTCAACAAAGAGTTCCGTGGCCCCTATCAGGGGCGCAGAGCCAAGCAGGTCACAGTTCTTGCCTTCTCCCACAGGTAAGTGCTTTGAGACTGAGAAACCTTGGGGCATTGTTGATGTGACCAAAGTCCAGTGTGGTGCTAGCAGTCTGGACAGGCAGGAGAGATTATCTCTGGGCAAAGAGACACCATGACCCAGTGGAGGCATTTCCCAAGGATGACCGTGGTGGCTGCAGGGTACAGCAGGAGCCTCGAGATGCCCACGAAGCTCTAGAGCCCTGGCCAGACTTGCCTGCCCAGAGGAGCAAGCCTGGAGCCCTGAGGAGGAAACAGCCACTGTCCTGGCTGACTTGGCCACGGTTCACACTGACCACACACCCAGTGGTCCTTCCAGAGTCATCATGTGGCCCCATGTGGCCATCACCGCCTTTCTCATCAGATGGAAAAACAGAAACTCCCTTCAACTGTGAAAGGGGAGAAAATGGTACCAGCCCCAGGGATTGTAGTGGGGATTGATGGGCCAGTCCTTGCCTAGCACTGGGAGGGCGACACAAACAGAAGGTAATTTATTGAGGCTGAATTCTTCCAGGGCAAGCCCTGGGGCAGGGGCAGTGTCCCCTCCAGCTTGCAACCTAGGGCTTAGGAAGATATTTAGGGGCTGAAGTAAGGCTCAGATCCCTCGTATGGACCCGGCCAGCACCTCTGAGTTCACGGCCAGCATTGCCCCCACTGGAGGAAGGGCCAGGGGCTCGGGAACCACTGAGCCCAAGAGGAGAAATCCAAACTCCAGGCTTAAATTTTATAGCTAAATGTAAGTCAGGTCTTTGATTGGACCCTGAGGGCAAGGAGCAGGGCAAGTTATAAAAGACTATTGGGACAACTAGAGAAAATTGAATGCGGCCTGCACAGTAGACATTAACTTACCAATGTTAAACTTCTTATCACACCATACTGTGGTTTTGTAGGAGAATGTCCTCATTCTCAGGAAATGCACACTGAAGTATTTAGGGGTGAATGTCTGCAACTGAGTCTCAAATGGTTCAGAAAAAAAAAGAGATAATGCCAATGTAGCAAGTTGTGAACTGGTGAGTCAAGGTGAAGGGTATATGGTGCTGACTGTGCCATTCTTGCACTTTTTCCTAAAGTTTTTAAAGTTTCCAAAACAAAAAGTTGGTGGGGAAAGGGATTTCCCCACCTCTGAAATACACATGTACAGGGTGTGGCGAAAGGAGGTTGATAGCTGTTCATATGGAAGATACTACAATAATTAATAAATAATAATAATAATAAATAATAATACAAGAATAAACTCTGTTGCATGTACTCACAAGTGTAAACCTACTTTTGCCCCACCCTTTATTATTTATAGAATCAGAAGAGCAACAAAACTGTCTTTTTCAAAGTTAAAAAAAAATTACTAAATGTAATAGCCAGGATCAGCCTACCTAGGGAAAGGCCTTCCTACCTCCCCTTTGCCCTTGGCCTGAGAAGGTGGGTAGGAGAGTTTCTGAACGCCCAAGGCTTTACTGGGCGGACCCTGGGTATGGTCCGAGGAGGCAGCTCTCAGAGGGGAAGGGTCCCCTTAAGATTTTTCAGAACTGACACACCACCCCGACTCCAGGCTGCCTCCCAGAGAGAGCGGATAGCTCTCTCCTGCTCCGCCTGGGGAGTGTAGATTAATCTACCTGCGTGGAAAGCAGTGTTTGGCCGTAACTACCAAAATTCCAACGGCCCAAATATTGTGACCTAGCCCGGCCATTCTCAGAATTCCTCCACCCCTCAGCTTACACATGTGAGAAATGACCTTTATCATGGCCTTGTTTGGGACAGCAGAATGCTATGGAAGGGGAACTGCATGACAGTCCCTTCATATGACGGAATACCACGCAGTCTTGAAACGGATGCAGATCTCCACATCTTGATGTAAAACAATCTCAAAGGAAGAGTGAATTTGAAAAGCAGAGCGCTGAGAAAGTGCCAGGCACTTGTTCTCGACTGGAGCGCTACCGCCCCCTAGGGGACGATTTGGAAATTAATGGAAATTAATGTGTAGTGGTCAAAAGGTTGGGACCCCTGGCATTTAACAGATGGCAGGACAGCGATGTTAAATATCCTACAATGTGCAGAACAGTCGGACACATCAAGGAATTGTCCCGTACACCTCTCAATTTTCCCCTGTATTTCGGGGCAATTAGATACGTGAGAAACCTATTCATTACCTGACCTGGAAGCTAGCTCTATTTCACCCACATCCCTCTTTTTCTCAATGGTTTTAAAATACATTGAATTTTCCGGGAATAAAACTACCATGTAATCCTAGGGAAGACTTGTCTTTGTCTTCATTAAAACTTTATCGTCAGGGGGTGGGCTGGATGGAGGAGGGCAAAGGGGGAAAACTTGGGACAACTGTAATAGAATACACAGGAATCAAAATAAATAAATGATAGATAATTTTTTTTAAACTTTCTCAAGGCTCATTCACAATTTTAAAAAGTTCTGTCCCCATGACTACCTGGCTCACGTGAGCTGAGCTGCCAGCACGACACTCCGACGCGCGTCTTCATTTACAGCTCTGGTTTTCCAATGCCGGTGACTCCTGTGCATTTGCAAGTTTCTGTTCTCTCGTGGGGCTGAGCCTGAACTTTCACATGCAGAAATACACATTATTTTATTATAAATTTCTTCATTTTTCTCTTTTACTATATACAGTATATTATATGTAAAATATTTTATACAGTATATTACATGTAAAATACTTATATAGTATATGTATAATATAAGTATTACATACTTACTATATGAAGCTTATACAGATTTCTAAAAATAGTGTGCACAGGAAAATTATATTGCCTATGAACTTCATTTCTGAAAATTTATTAAAGGAGAGTTACAAAACATGTAAGTTCCTTAATGAGAACCGTGCGCTCACCAGGCACTGCCTAGTCCCATGTAGTGCCCTTGCCTCCGGGGGATGCAGCGTTTGCTTTTTAGTTTGACCAAGGCTGCCTGGAGTATGTTGGCCACCTGACCAGTGTGGCCATGCCAAGGCTGAGCCCTGGTCACAGTGACCCAAACTGAGGAGAAGCTGTCCCAGCTGGGCCTGGACCAAAGGCTTGGCCTGTCTCTCTCTCTGTCTCTGCCTTTCTCTCTCTTTCAATTCGCTGAGCATTTCTATTTCTTCTTAATTTTTGAGTGTTCGATGTGTGCCAAATACTGTTGTAGACGCTTGGAGACAGCAGCAAGCAAGCCACATAAAGTCCCTGCTCACACTTGCTAGCGCAGGAAACACAAACAAATGAGTACGTAAGACAATTTCACACAGCAATGGCATCTGTGAGGGCAACAGAACAGGTGAGGTGACAGAGAAGGCCTGAGATGGTCTAGAGAGAGGGAGAACGAGGGGGTCAGGGAACTTTGCTGGAGATTAACCCCACGCGAAGGCCAAGGATGGGTAGGGCAGGCCGGGATGAAAGGAAGTACTCAGATGGGGGGCCGGATGTCACAGTAACTTACACTGAAAGAATATTGTGATGGTTACGAACACAGGCTCCGGGCCAGACCTGGTTTCAGTTTCTGGCTTCATGCCTGTTTAACTGCATGACCTCAGTAAAGTTGCCTAACCTCTCTGAATCTTGCTCCTTTCCCTGTAAGACAGGGGTAATCACTGTACTTACTCAGCAAGTTTGTGTTGGAGATTACGGAACTTAGTACAGAACCTAGCACAATGTGAATCTTAAACATTAGTAGCACCCATTTTTTTTTAAACATAGAAATCCATTATACCAGCAACAATCTTAATATAAGAGCCTGACTTAAAGTCTCCTAAAGCGTATATGAGCACTGATTTCCCTGCTGATTTGTTGGGGGAAGTCATCACCTTTCTGGGCGTTGGTTTCTTCCTCTTTAAAATGGAAACAATAATATTTCTGGTCCTACTTCCCTCTCAAGACTGTTAAGAGCTTTAGGTTTGGACAGACGGGATGTGGAAGATTTCTGACTGGGGAAGGGTGCCTCGTGGGCAGTTTCTCCTTCTTTCCCGTCTCCTTGCAGCTGCCTCTTCTGTTCCTCCTTAGGTTCCTGGAAGTGACACTGCCCTGACCTCTCTGAGCTGTGGCGGGAGGACAGTTCCCTCCCCTACGCCCTGACCCAGTGCTTCAGAGACAGGTCATCAGGTTGACCAGAGGAGCCCCTCTGATGTCCTTTAAAGGAGTTTCTCTCGTTTCCAATGTGCCAGTTTACGAGGCCTCTTCACGTCCATCATCCCATCTGTGTGCAGAGGGCATGTGGGAGTCACTGCAGACCCGCCTCACAGATGAGGAAGCTGAATCCTGGAGGAGTTAAGTGACATGGAGCAGATCTCCCTTGAGTTGTAGGGTGCCTGCACGAAGAAGGGCCAGGAGGTTCAAGGTAGGCTGGAAGGGCTCGGAGGGAGGATGGAGCTGAGCTGCTGTCAGCATTTAGTGGAGCTTGGCGTTGTGAGCAAAAGCTCTGGCGGCTGATCGCCTTGGACTCTGTTACCAACACCGCTGCTTAGTGGCTGCGAGACAAGCCCTGCAGCATCTCCTGCATCTGGGAAATGGAGACAGTAGCCTGCACTGCTGTTATAAGAACTCAGCAAGTGTGCAGAGCAGGCATGCAAAGCATCGCCCTGGTCCAGCCCATCAGTGTCCTGGCTCAAACGGTTAACTAGTAGTGCCCAGAGCCTAAGCTGTCCTTCCCTTTCTGTCCATGGCCCAGCCCGTCTGCTGCTGCCCTTGACAGAAGCTGGGCTCCCACTTCTGGAGTCCGTCAGCGATTAGCCACCACTCAGGGACATAGCTGCCCTCAGGGGATTCTCAAGTTCAGAAAAGGGCATAGGGTAGAGAAGGGTACACCCTGTACCCACCGGGAGGCATGACACTGGCTGGCCCACCAACAGGGCCCTGCCCCTCCTCAGCCTTCCAGGACCAGTGGCCACCACCTTCCAAGGGAGGGATGGGGTGTCCTTACGTGTGGGTCTAGGGCCTGCCCATGGAGGAGCCTGGAAAGTGTTTGTCAGACCTGAGCCCCTGTCACAGGTTTGGATGAATTTCCTTTTTTTCACTCTAGTGGGATCAGATTTTATATCCTGGATTTTGTCAATTTTAACAGGAAAAAATGAATTCCCTAGTTCTGAGTAAATGCAATTTGGCTGTCAAAATTCTTTCAAATATAGTAGTGATGGAGAAGGAAACGAGAGTTTATTGAGGAATAACTGTGTGCCTGACACTTTACACAGATGTGCTAACACAGCCAACGCTCCCAAACACCCCAGCAAGTCATTACATTTACTGTGGTGCCTCGGCACCCACCCTTCATTCGTTCTGGAACTCGTGACAAGTGCTGAAACTGCCAAGTACTGAACCATGAAGTGTTTTCTCTTGTGGGACTGCGTTGTAACTCACACAAGTTCTAGCAAGTGCGACGAGTTCCAAGTAAGTCTCAAATGCTGAAACTTTTTTTTTCTCATCAATATGCGACAAGTACATGGTTTAACAAGTTCTGAAGCCAACGACTATTGAGGTACGACTGTACTTTATCTCAGTCCTGGCCTTTGTGGCTCAGTTGTTTGGAGCATGGCCCCGTTGTCAGAAAGGTCGTGGGTTTGATCCCTGGTCAGGGCTTAGGAGAAGGCCACTGATCAACGTGTCTGTCTGTCTGTCTGTCTGTCTCTCCCCGCTCCCCTCCCCTCTCTCTCTAAAAGCAATGAAAAACTGTCCTCGGGTGAGGATGAATAACAAAACCAAAACCAATCACTTCAATAAGCCAAAGTCGCCCAGCTGGAAAAAGGCAGAGCTGGGATTCGAGATCAGCAGGCAGTGATGTTGTCCCACTGCAGAGAGATGTGGTCCTGCCCCAAGGGCCAAGTGAAGTGGCAACAGCTCACTGTAGACCCTGAATCTCCCAGCTGGCAGGGAGCGGGGCAGTGCTCACCTGCTGTGCAGAAGAACACACAGAGGCCAGAGGTGCATCAAGAATTCTCATCCAGGTTCAGTTGGTTAGAACATCGTCCCAAAATGCCAAGGTTGTGGGTTCGATCCCCAATCAGGGCACATAATAAGAGTCCATCGATGAATGCATAAATAAGTGGAACAACAAATTGATGTTTCTCTCTCCCTCTCTCTCTCTAAAGTCAATAAATTAAAAATTAAAAAGAAAAGAATTCTCATCTGCACACCGGTTTAGAGATATAACGGAAATTCACAGAAGAAGCTGTTACAGGGTTAGAAAGTGGATGTTTAGAGTCGGAAAGGAGAGAGGACGAGAGTACTGCTCTGTGTTATAATTTGACTAAAGTTTACTTGCATGTTAAACTTTGGTAAAAATAGTAATTAGTTAAAAAGCAACAAGGAAGGTGGCCTGCCCAATGGCACTGGAAAAGCTCACGCCTATGCTGGGACAGGAACCCAGGTCTCTTGGCTTTCTCCAGTGCCTCTGTTGCCAAATATCCATCCACAGCCTCTGGCCAGGACACTGGCCTGTTTCTGACTCCCCTCCCCCACCCCCGCCAGACTGACCAGAGGGCCTAGCGGAGCCCCACAGGCACCAGTCAGGTGCCTATGATGAGGGCAGGCGCCTCAGGAACTGGGACGACAATTGCTCACTGCAAGGCGACTGGGGCAGGAAGGGGGAGGAGAAGGAGGAAGTATACGAGAAGGACGGGCTGTTTCTCTATCCTGACTCCGGCCTCAGTCTTCAGGACTGCCAAATTCTACAAATAAAAACACAAGCTGTCCACTTAAATTTGAATTTGAGATACACAGTGAAGAATGTTGAAGTGTAAGTATGTCTCGAATATTGCACATGACATTCTTACACTAAAGAAAATAGTTTCTGCCCTGGCTGGTGTGGCTCAGTGGACCAAGTGCCGGCCTGCGAACCCAAAGGTCATGGGTTCAATTCCCAGCCAGGGCACATGCCTGGGTTGCAGACTGGATCCCTGGTTGGGGGTGCGAGAGGGACAACCACACATTGATGTTTCTCTCCCTCTCTTTCTCCCTTCCTTCCTCCCTCTCTAAAAATAAAAATTAAAAACAATCAAAAAAATAAATAAAATCTTTTTAAAAAAAGAAAAAGAAAATAGTTTCTAATCCAAAATTCAAATTTAACTGGACATCCTATATTTTATCTGACAACTCAAGATCTCAGGGGGCAATGCCCTGCTCTGGGGCAGCTATGACTCTTCTTTGGGGGCAGAACAATAATTCTGAATGAAGAAAATGCTGCAAGGGTGACTGGAAGAAACAGGGAGAGGCTGAGAGAAGTGAAAGGAGGAAGAGAGACCACCGCCTCTGAAAGCAGCCCTGGGGCTGCTCTAGAGGAACCTCTTTGCCAGAGGGACACATCTGGGAGCATCGCTGTGCCAGGCTCCTGAGTGGGGCCTCCTGTCACTTGTGGTGCCTCAATCCAGCACAGGGCTGGCATTTGAGGTCCAGTGCACCTGGGGCTGCAGCAGGAACTGAAATTGACAGGAAGAACATATCTGCAAGTTCTTAAGCAAGCGCAGCGGTTGGGGGGGTGTGTGAAATACAGAAGTCACAGGAAAAGATTGCTAGAAAAGGAAAAGGACTGATTGCTAGATTTCAGATGATATAACAATAACACACCTCCTGACTTCAAAAGTTACCATAAACAAAGATAAAAGGCAAATGACATCTACAACACACGTAATACCGAGAGTATATAAAGAGTTTCCACAGTTCACCCAGAAAAAGACAAACTCGGTAGAAAAATGAACAAAGAATAATAAGAGAGTTTTATCTGTCAACTTGGCGGGTGTTTTTGGATGAGATTAACGGCTCAATCAATCAATTTTGGCTAAAGCATATTGCCCACCATAACGTGGCTGGGCCATCTCCAATAAGCTGAAGGCCTGGATCGCACAGAAAGACTAGCGCCTCCAAGCCAGAGGGGATTCTCCGGCTGCCTCGGGGCTTCATCTGCACCATCTGGTCTCCCGAGTCCCCAGCCTGCTGGCTTACACTGCAGATTTGGGACTTGCTAGCTTCCATCATCATGTATTCATTTTAATAAATCTCTTTCTATGTACTCAGGAATTGGTTCTGTTTCTCTGAAGAAACCTAATACAGTTACGCACAGGCAATTCATAGGAGAAATATATAAGCAGAATCAGCATATACACAAATACTCAGCTTCCCTAGCGATCAAGGAGAGGCAGATAAAACCGCCAGGAACTACTTTCTGTCATAAGATTGGCCGGAAAAAAAAAAATTAAACTGGCATATCCAATGTTGGTGAGTATATGGGAAATACATTCCCCCAAAAACCATGACTGGGAGTGTAAACTGGAAAAATTTTAAGGCAATTTGGCATTAACATTTCAAATGTGCAGACCCTTTACCCAGCAATGTTACATTCAGGAATTTAACCCCCGTGTGTGCATTCAGTCACATGTTCACAAACATTCATTGCATAGTTATTTGCAATGTTTAGGAGCATCCCTGGCCTCTGCCCACTGGATGCCAATAGTACTTCCCCCAAGCTATGACAACCCAGAGTGTCTCCACACACTGCCAAACGTCCCCGGTGGGCAAATCGCTCCTTTAAGAATTTTGTGATACAGTCATCCCTTAGAATCCGTGGGGGAATTGGTTCCAGAACCCCCTCCCCCAGACACCAAAATCCATGGATGCTCAAATCCCTTATATAAAACGAGGTAGTGCTTGCATATAACTTATGCACATCCTGTATGCTTCAAATATCTCAGATTACTTATGTAAGCAGTTGTTACACTGTATTGTTTGAGGAATAATAAGGAAAAAAAGTCTGTATGTATTCAACACTGATGCAGCCATTATAGGCCTAACTACATTGTACATGTCAGCAACAATGTAACATTTAAAAAAATATTTTTGATCTGCGGTTGGTTGAACCGGGAGTTGTAGAACCCATAGACAAAGAGGACCAAGTTGGTTCAGTGCTCTAGGCTTCCTTTCTCTTCTGATTCTGTGAAGTTGTGACTTATACGTTCATGTATTGATTTGCCTAACACTTTATTGAAATCGTGTAGGTGTGTGCATGCGCATGGTTGATCAATCGAAGCCTAAGTTATGCTTCCCTTGCCTCAGGACACACAGGAAGGTAAATGTGCACAAATGTCACCAGCACGCATAGTAGCCCCGATTCCCCGCAGGAACCTTATCCACTGTCTGGACCCTCGCCAGCCCCGGGCTGAGTACCACTGCCACACAATTAGTTCCTCAACACTGCCACTCCTTCCCTACCCAGACTTGGATTTGTCCCCTACCGTCGCCTCCCTCTCAGCTCAAGCTCTTTGCTTTACCTGTAGTGCTCTCCATCCCTCCCTCCAAGGCCCAGCACCGGGCTTTCTCTGGGCCTCTCTTCTCTCCTAGTGCGCCTCGCATCACCAGTGTCCGCCTGGGCCAGGCCCCTTGGCGCTGAGCAGTCTGGCTCCTATTGCTGGCTAATCTGTTCCATGCAGTACATTTTTCCTCTCCTCACCGGCCACGGGAATTCCTGGAAAGCAGCGCCATCTGAAACTATAAGTCACTTCCACTCTGCACCCATCCCCTGCCCTGCCTTGTACCAGGCACCCAGCAGCTCCTCAAACCCCACTACACTGAACTTGGCATCCAATCCTTGCCCAGAGCTGTCCTTTCCATCTGGTTCCCTAATGTTCTTTCCAACACCGCCTGTCCAGCCACTTCTCCATTTCTCCCACCTGCGTTAAAAACCTCCCAGCCTCAAATCAAAAATGCCCCCAAGGTGGAATTAAATCTCTCCTTCCCGCCAAGAGCTAACCTACTACCTTTTTCCTACACACAGTCATGCACTTAGTACACAACCATGTACCTTAAGTTACAATCTCTGAGGGCTATTTATCCTTGGTCTCACAACTCTCCTTCAACCCGAATTTAATCTGAGGTTGTTGAATAGAATAGAAACAGGATGCACAAGTGTCCCAAATCCAGAAGCGGACATCCTGCAAGCGCTCTTTGAACGCACCCTCTAAGTGGCTGCTCCTTTGGCTGTCGACGTATCCGGACAGGCGCGGCCCCACCTCCCGCAAACTACCAGGCGCCCTCACAAGGCAGGGAGCAAGCCAGGGCATCCGTCACATGATTCTCCAATCACATGATCCCTAGAAATGGGGGTTGGGAGGAGAGAGAGGCTGGGAGGGAGGAAAGTAAATTGAGTAGAAAAGCCTCACAGCATTCCAGGCTGGCCCCGCCTCTACGTCGACGAGTAGCCAACGGGAGCGCGACGGCCCGAACACCTGGCCAATGGGAACTGAGGTGGGTGGGCCATTGCGCTGCAAGGCCCCAGGTCCGCGAGCTGCGGAGTAGCTGCTACCCAGCGAGCGCGGAACCGGACGCAGGTAAGGAGCTTGATTGCCTACACCTCTCGCTTGCTCCTTCTCAAGGCTCCAGCTGCGGGCATGTGAGGGCTTGAGGTTCCCACGGGAGTTTCATTCGGAAGGCTCGAGAAGTCTCGCTTAGAAATGCAAAGGGCGTTTGCGTTGCACTGGAGGGAGTTTTATGAAGGATGGGAATAAGCCGAATGGCAGCGACCCCCTCTCCTTCTACCTTCTAGTATTCCCTAGAGGCTGCAGGCCCTTCCCCCAAAGCAGGGACCACTCTGTTTTTGAACCGGTTCCGCACCCCCCGCCTGGTGGTGGTGGTGGTGGTGGTGATGGTGATGATGGTGGTGATAGGGTAGGTAGGTAGTGCCCACGGCGGCTGATAGCGGGAGAGGCGCACGCCCTGGTCCGGGAGCTCGGAGGGCTGCAAGTCGGACTTGAGACCCTGGCCTCTCAAAGGACTTGGAAGTGGTTGTGTCTGGCTCTCCCTTACTTCCTCTCTTGCGGGGTGGGACCGGGGTGGGACAAGACAACTTCCGCCTCCCCCAGCCAATTTTTTTTGCAGCTCGCTCGTCTTGAGGTTGGGTTGGTTCACCTTTTGGGAATCTCTTGCTTCTGACACTCAGAGTTGGAAGGTGCCACCTAGTGGGCAGATGACAGAGTTAGGGGCTTGAAGAGGCTCCTGTCTTCCCTCTCTGTTACGGCAGTGAGGATGGGGTGGGGTGGGGTGAGAGAAGACAACACTCAAAACACTCCTAAGACGAACCGGGCCCCCACCTCCCCCATCCCTGGTCCTGAGTGTTTGTGCTTGCGTGTATATTCAGTAGACGCATACACCATGCTTCCTAATCTCAGGATACCCAGGAAGGAAGAATAAACATCAATAAATCACTAGAGCGTTGAATAGTCTGAGATACGGAAGGCATCCCTTATGGCCTAAGCCAAGAAGTGGGTGGGGCCAGATGTAGATGCCTTGCCTGGGAGCTGTGGGTGTGGAGAAGAGAATGAAAGGGGCTGAGGTCCGAGACCAGCCTCCTTCATCCTTATCTGGCCAGGAGATGACCTCCTGGGAATGGTCTTTGAGCTGTGGAGGGAGCACTGAGACAGGGAGCAACTTTTGGGGCACTCACAATCAGTGGTGGCAATTCTAGGACTAGGAACTGAGTGCAGTGCCCAGGCAGCTTCTGCTGTTTGCGTTTCTGCCCTGCCTGGTTCACCTGCCGAGGAAACGCCTCTGTCCCCCGCCTCTGCTTGGACCGGAGGCCTCTAGCCTCTTGGAGTTTGTGGTCCATTCCCAGGTACTGTGCATTTTGCCACATATGAAATGAACCCAGGTCCGAATGCTCTGGAGACATCAAAGCCTGTCATCTTTATGACTTGATATATAACATGGGTTTATCACTTAACATCTCTGAGCCTCAGTTTCCTCCTTTGAAAAGTAAAGGTAATAATTACTACTTTGGATGGTGGTTGCAAAGAAAGAAAATAATGTGGAGTGTTTGAACTGACCCTCAATAGGCTCAGCACACATTACCGTTTCTCCTCCTCTAGGCAGGGCAGCGTTTCCTGGGCCCACACGGTTGAACTAGTGGGGCTGGCTGAGCGTGGAGGAAAGTTCTTTAGGAAGTGAAACTCCGCACCCTCGCCTTGCCCCAGACCAAGGCTGTACCTTCTGCTGACTCCAGAGTGGCAGCTGAGTGGGCTCTTGTAGCTGAGTTTCCCGTGCGCTGAGTTTCGGCTCCAGGATAGTGGGAGAGGCAGGGAAGGGGGGGTGGTATGTTTGGGGAGTCTGAAAGTTCCTGGTGGTATTGGGGGCCTTAGGAGACAGGGTCTCAAAGGCTGACCCTGTCTGTATGTCCCTTTCCCTTGGTGGGGAGGGGACAGTCAGTGAGCAGATGGTGACTGGCATGTGGGGAGGGCAGCCCAGATTCTACTGAGCACTTCCCTTTTCTCAACTTTCTCAGCCTCGTGGTTTCCCATGTTTTCATGTGACATCCCCTCTCCCACCAATAGGCCTTAGCAGGGTGTAGGTGTGAGCAGAGTGTCGGGTGAGGAAGCATGTGGAGGGGCTAGCTGGGAAAGTGAAACCCTGGCTTTTCTTCAAAGGGGAACTCCGTCCTTGCACCCCAGCCATCTGCTCTCATGGCTACTGATGCCTCCCCCACCTACCAGAGGTGGCTCCTGTTCCCCGAGATCAGAGCCACAGAACCCACAAATCTTCCTGACTCTTACATGATCACATCTCTACACACTCAGCCATACAGACTCAGGTGCTAGGCCATGTGTTGGGGACACAGATTCACACATACTCACATCAGCATTCACGCTCATGGGTGTACCCACGCTAGTACATGAGTGACAGACACAGGACACGTAGGAAGCCGAATCTCAGGCCCCACATCTTGCTTCCTCCATGGACAAGGAGTCGTGGGGGAGGCTTAGGTAGTCGGCCTGGCCTGGGGGGAGACTGGCCCTAGAATCAAGGGTGGCATGGACTTACACTGGTTGCCAAATGCCTCTTGGTATTTTGCAGGTGGACCATGTGGACGCTGGTGAGCTTGGTAGCCGTAGCGACAGGGCTGGTGGCAGGAACGCAGTGCCCAGATGGGCAGCTCTGCCCTGCGGCCTGCTGCTTGGACCCAGGAGGAGCCGGCTACAGCTGCTGTGGCCCCGTGCCGGTGAGTGCCCTCAGCCCGGGCGAGAGCTGGCAGCTGGGGTTTCCCAGAAGGTCATCGGGACCAGACTACAGTCCTTCGATTTATCCTCTCTTCTTCCCAGGACAAGTGGCCCACGGTACGTAGCGGGCATCTGGGCAGGCCCTGCCAGATCAGTGCCCATTGCTCTCCTGGCTACTCCTGCCTCCTCACTGCCTTGGGGACCTCCAGCTGCTGTCCGTTCGCAGAGGTGAGGGCACCGCTAGCTCGATGGAGGGGTCAGGTCTGTGTTTACACGTTGCCTGCACTCTGCTACCCGAGGTAAAAGGGCCTAGTCAGCGCAGGTGTCTCTGTGTCCCACAGGCCGTGTCATGCGGGGATGGCCACCACTGCTGCCCCCGGGGCTTCCACTGCAGTGCCGACGGGCAGTCCTGCTTCCGAAGATCAGGTGCGGTAGTGGGGGTGGTGGAGGGCAGGCAGCGTGTGGAGCTGCAGCACCCAGGAGCGCAGCTGGCTGGGTGACCCTGCTTCCTGTTCTTGGGCCCTCATTCATTTGGCATCTGTACTGAGCAGCCCCCCTGCTCTGGACAGAGGGGCAGCACTGGGGCTAGGAGGGGAAGAAGCGAATGCGGTACCCCAGGCCTGGGGCCAGGCCTTGCAGGGGTGGGGAGAGGCCACGCCGAGCTGGTTTCATGCCCAGCCGGGCAGTGGATGCCCCTGCCCTGTGCCGTGTTGCTGAGTCCAGGCATGGCTTGTGGGAGAGTGGTTGCAGAGTGCCTGGGAGAACACTGGGCCCTAGGACCGGCCGCCCCCAGTCCCCGGTAGTCGGGTCTGCAGACCCTGGTGCCAGCAGCTCCTTGAGTGATGGGGGCAATGGCCTTCTCTGACTGGGTTGGCGGAATCATCGGTCATCCCATCCACAGATACCAACCCCTTGGGTGCCGTCCAGTGCCCCGATAGCCAGTTCGAGTGCCCCAACTCCTCCACGTGCTGCGCTTTGCCCGATGGCTCCTGGGGATGCTGCCCCATGCCCCAGGTACAGGTTTGGGAAGCCGGGGGCAAAGGAGCAGCAGGGGCAGATTAAGGGGCTGAAAGGGGCAAAGACGGAGTTAGGACCACCTCTCCCTAGGCTTCTTGCTGCGAAGACAAGGTGCACTGCTGCCCCCATGGCACCTCCTGTGACCTGGCTCATGCCCGCTGCCTCACAGCCACAGGCACCCGCCCCCTGGCAAGGAAGATCCCCGCACGAAGGACTGGAGCAGGTAAGGAGGTGGGGGAGCGCGGCGGGGGGGGGGGGGGG
>PVJD01000406.1:0-166456 GCA_004026545.1 Mormoops blainvillei | reverse complement strand
CTAGCCTGGACACCTACCTAACAGGGACCCCCCCTGGGGAGTGAGGTTGGCTGACTGGTTGCTAGGAGCCTGGCTGCCCAGGACTTATGCCACCCCCTAGTGGGGGATCGGGGCAGCGCCAGCTGTCAGCCTGACTGTTCCTTGTGCTCAGTTGAGACCGAAGTCCCAAAGACTCACCCCTGCCTCCACCCAGGCCATCTGCTGCGCCGACCACCTGCATTGCTGCCCCGAGGACACTGTGTGCGACCTGGTCCTGAGTAAGTGCCTCTCCAAGGAGAATGCTGTGGACCTGCTAACCAAGCTGCCGGCACACCCAGTCACCAGAGGCAAGCCAAAGACTCCTCCACCCTCACCACGAGGACATTCTCCACCAGGCTAGTCCAGGAGCAGATGTGGGGGTGGGGGGGCTGATGGCTGCATGGAGGGGCCAGGGCAGGTAGAGCCCCCTTTTTTCCCACATTGGACCTCGCTTTACAATCACTGCCGGGGATGGCCCTCCATCCTCAACACCTGGTTCCGCCTTTGGAGGCAGCAAAGGGTAGGCGCCGAGAGGGCTCCCAGTGCCACTGCTGACCTGTCCTCCTTGCCTGACTCACAGTGCAGGAGGTGAAGTGTGACATGGAGGTGAGCTGCCCGGATGACTACACCTGCTGCCGGCTACAGTCAGGGGCCTGGGGCTGCTGCCCTTTCGTCCAGGTGCCGCGGAGCGGTGGGTGGGCGGGGCTGAGCAGAGGGTGGCAGCCAGCTAGGCCCCTGTGCCTACTGTCCCCTCTGCCCACCCTAGGCTGTGTGCTGTGAGGACCACGTACACTGTTGCCCAGCCGGGTTTAAGTGTAACACAGAGAAGGGCACCTGTGAAGAGGAAGTCCGCCAGCTCCCCTGGATGGAGCAGGCCCCAGCCCACCGCAGCTCGCCAGACCCCCGAGCCACGGAGAGTGACGTCCCCTGTGATAACACCACCAGCTGCCCTTCCTCCTACACCTGCTGTCGACTCTTGTCTGGAGAATGGGGCTGCTGTCCTGTCCCAGAGGTGCATGGTTACGAGGATAGCGTTGGGGGGACAGTGCCTTGGCCTGGGCAGGTGGCCAGACCCCTGTTTCCCGTTCTGCTCTCTACCTAGCCCACAGTGGCATGCCAGCTCTCAGGTTTGGTTCCCAGCGGAGCAGGAGAGGCAGAGTGGGGGTTGGCGTTCATCCCACGTAGTATAGCTTCCTAGACTGCTCTTTCTGCCCCCCTCCCCTGCCCCAGGCTGTCTGCTGCTCGGACCACCAGCACTGCTGCCCCCAGGGCTACACGTGCTTGGGTGAGGGGCAGTGTCAGAGGGGGAACAAGGTGGTAGCTGGACTGGAGAAGATGCCTGCCCACCGGACTTCCTTGTCCCAACCCAGAGACATGGGCTGTGACCAGCACACCAGCTGCCCAGTGGGCCAGACCTGCTGCCCAAGCCTGAGTGGGGGCTGGGCCTGCTGCCAGTTGCCCCACGTGAGTGCCCACCTGCCTGCCCTTTGAGACAGGAGCTGAGTCCCGGGGGAATGGGGGGACAAGAGCATAATGCCACTCTGTCCCCCTAGGCCGTGTGCTGTGAGGACCGTCAGCATTGCTGTCCGGCAGGGTACACCTGCAACGTGAAGGCCCGA
This sequence comes from Mormoops blainvillei, assembly GCA_004026545.1. Taxonomy (NCBI): domain Eukaryota; kingdom Metazoa; phylum Chordata; class Mammalia; order Chiroptera; family Mormoopidae; genus Mormoops; species Mormoops blainvillei. Next base: position 164,819 of record PVJD01000406.1, on the reverse strand, counting down.
ACCTGTGAGAAGGAGGTGGATTCTGCCCACCGTAACAGCCGCCTGATGCGTGGCCCCGCTGTTGGCGTGGGGGATGTGTTGTGTGGGGAGGGGCACTTCTGCCACAATAAGCAGACCTGCTGCCGAGGTAGCCACCAGAGCTGGGCCTGCTGTCCCTATCCCCAGGTGAGTGCCACCCCCTGCCGTGGGGCTGGGTATGGGCCTAGGCCAGGTCCCGCTTTGTCTAACTCTCATACCCTCCCCTGACCGCCCAGGGCGTTTGTTGTGCGGATCAGCGTCACTGCTGTCCTGCTGGCTTCCGCTGTGGGGCCAAGGGCACCAAGTGTTTACGCAGGAAGACCCCGCGCTGGGACACTCCTTTTAGGGACCCAGTCCGAAGACCGCTGCTGTGAGGAGAGATTGAGGACTGAAGACATTCTTTAGCCCTCGGGACCCTGCTCAGAGGGTACCCACTGCTCAGGCCTCCCTAGCACCTCTCCCCAACCAAATTCTCCAGCACCTGCCCCCCATCATCATGAGAGGCGGGGCCTCAATCTAAGCCCTTCCCTATAGATGGGGGACTGTGGCAAAGCCACATTACTAGCTGCCATCCCCTCCCCCAATTTGTGCAGACCCTGTGGCCAGGTGCTCTCTGCTGTCCACAGGGGTGTGTGTGTGTGTGTGGATGTGGATGTGCTCCAATAAAGTTTGTACACTTTCCTAACAGTGTCTGATTTGGCCACCCTGCCTGCCCGCCCCAGGGGGTCCCTGAGCAAGAGCCCCCCTCCAGCACCCATATTTCGTCAACTCTACAGAGACATACACACAGTTAATCTCACCAGTTATATTTGCTGCCGCCCACAGTGATCCCATCACATTAGCTCCTGCTCCCCAGAGCCGCCCCAGCCACCAGCCACTGTGACTTGGTGGCTCAGAGGTGGGCTTAGTCAGCAAGCAGCAGCCCTCCCCTCCCAGGGGTCGACAGAAGGCCCTCTCCCTTCCCAGCCCTCACACTAGCAGCTGAGGCCTGGATGCCCGTCTTGCTTTCCCACAATAGAACTTTCTATATACAGCCACGTTTATACAGGCACTGCTTCCCCCCACCCAGCCCTCCTCCCCAGGACTTCCCAATGGGGGTCTGACCCCCTCCCACCGCCCTCTTGGAGGCAGACACGGGGTCCCCCGAAGACATTCATGACCCAGCACCTACCGCCGGACAGCTCCGCAGGCCCCTGGGCACCTTTCGAAGCCCTGGGCTAAGAGCGAGTACCCCCGCTGCCCCCTGGGGCACGCACCCTGGGGACGGGCCCAGGCGGACGGGGCGGAGCCCGACCAGGAGGCGGCGCTACTTGACGTTGAACACCATCAGCGGCCGCTCCTCCCGCCGCTGCCAGGGGCTCTTCTTGTCGCCTGCTTCGTCTCCCACCTCCGCCCCCAGCTCGTCCTCCGGGCTGGTGAGCGAGTCGCGACGCAGCTCGCTGGCGCTGCTGCGGGAACTGTCCCCGCGGCTGCGGCCCCGACCTCGGGGTACCGTGGCCGCCCGGCCCTCGGGTGCCGCCACTTCGTCCAGCAGCGGTGTCAGCGAGTTGTCCTCCGGGGAGCAGAGGCCCGTGCGGCTCTCGCTGCTGCTGGGCTCTGTGTCCTCGCTGAGCGCCAGGCGCGGGGGCGCGGGTGGCGGCGGCGGCGGGGGGGCAGCCGTCGGGGCGCGCTCCCGCTCCTCGCGCAGGGGCCGCCGGCGCGCAGGCCGCGCCTCGTGCACGTCGACGCCCGAGTCCAGGCTGGCATCCGTGCTCCGCCCGCCGCCGCCCGCCTGCAGGTCGATGTAGGAGTGGCGTACCTGTGAATTGGAGCGGCCGTCGAGGGACACAAACCAGGCGCGTGGGTGCGGCTTCACGCCCAGTTCGAGCAACTTCTTCTCGGTCAGCGCCTGCAGCTCCCCGTTGAGCTGTGCCATGGTGGACTCGTTGAACAGCACCGGGATGGTGACCGAGCCGCTGACCGGCGCCGAGCGCCCGCCCCCCCAGCCCTCGCCGCCGCCGCCGCCGCTGCCCTCGCCTCCCGCGCCCGAGTGGCCCTGCATCAGTGGGCGCTGGGGGTCGGGCTGGGGAAAAGGGCGCGCTGGGCCAGGGGCCGTGCCCTCGGGCGGGACGGGCTCGTCACCCGCCCCAGCGGCTCCCGCGTCGCCACCCAGGCGCACGTAGTGCGCGGGTATCACCAGGGTTGGCATGACGTTGCGGTAGACACTGTCCTTGAGGTGGTCGATGGAGCCGCAGAAGATGAGCTGCCCCGCCTGGCTGAGCGACGGCGGCCTGGCCAGCTGGTCCACCGACTGAGACAGCAGGAAGTCGGGGGTCTTGCTCTCGGCCGCCCCCTTGTGGCTCAGGTAGTGCTCGAAGGGTGGCGGTGGTGAGGGCGGCTCTGGCAGGAAGGCCGTGGCCCCAGAGGGCCCCCGCCGGTACTCCTCTAGGCCTGGCTCCAGCCCGCCAGGACCCTCCACGGAGCGGGCGCCCTTAAGCCCAGCGCCCTCACCCCCGCGGGCACCTGCAGGCTCGGCGACCGGACGGCAGGCAGAGCGCGGCTTGGCGCGGAAGAAGTCATCCCGGGAGGTGGCCAAGTCGCGGGAGCTGGAGAAGGCGGAGTGGAGGGGGCCTGGAGGTGGAGCCTCGGGGTCCCCCGACGGGGCGGGCTCCAGGGGTCCCCCACAGATGAGGTGGAGCTGGGACATCGAGGTGGCCTGGTCTCGTTTGTTGCTGTCAGAGGGCCCGGAGAGCTGCAGCTTGCGATGCTGTTGTCTTGGCTTCAGGCAACGCCTCCTGGAGAGGAGGGGGCAAACCCGGACCCTTAAAGGGGTAATGCCAGAGCAGTTCCCCTACCCTGCAGCTCCCAATCCCCCCTCAACATGAGGGACTGATATAGTTGGAGGGGTCGGAGCAGTGCCTGGGACTCGGAAGGAGAGGGGAGGGGATGGGAGAGGAGGGGAGGAACAAAAGGAAACCCCCTGGGAGAGGCTTGTGGAAAGAGCTTGCGTGTCTGTGGGAGGTCCAGCCAGCAGCTGTGCCCACTTGGGTCCCTCTCTCCAGTAAATTGCCTTCACATGTAGGAGGCGCAGTGAGAACCTGGGAGGAGCCCCTAAGCCTGAGGTCCTGTGGAGTGAGAGCTGGGCTGGTAGGGGCAGCTTCCAGCTGTCTCTGGAGGGGCCTGGCCTGCAGGCCCCGCCTTCTCGCTCCCACTTCTCTCACGCCATCAGTCTGTCTGTCTTTGCATGTGCTTATGCCCTGCGCCTTGAGGATCAGACTATGCTCTGATGCATTTGGGGGGCCTGAGCGCCCAACACAAGGCCAGGCATAGAGCAGACCTCCATCTGCACAGGATGAGAGGAGGTGGGGGTCTGGGTGGCACTCACCGGCAATAGTAGATGAGCAGACATAGCAGAATGAGCACCAGCAGGGCCAGGGCTGCCAGGATGGTGAGCAGGAAGATGGTATGGTAGGTGCCGATGTCCTGGATGCCCGACGTGATGGTGACCAGCCCTGTGCCAGGCAAGGGCTTAGCATTCTGGGTGTAGATGCCCTTTCAGCCTTTCAGAGGGAGTCCACTCTCCCAGCCTCCCCTTCCCCTACAGCTCCCTATCACCTCACCCCCACCCACATTCTCACCAGCTGTGGGGGAGGCCATGGCAGCCGCCCAGTATCCCAGCTGGGGGGAGGTGAAGGTCCAGTAGAGCTGCCGGCCTTCCTTCCGGATCACACCAGTACCATTGCGTACCCACAGCCCTGTGCAAGACAGGGGTCGCATCAGGCTCAATGTGCCCCCATCGAAAGCCTGTCCCTAAACCCCAGCCCCGGGAAGCCCCTGAGGCACTCACCACTCTTGGGATCAAACCTCCAGGCTGGAATACTGGTGCCCACAGCAAGGGCGCGAGGCTCTGAGGGCACAGGCAGGGACAGGTGAATAGGGCCTGAGAGCGGCACTTCTGTCCCATTGCCTGTCAGCAGGTGCACGCTCACAGCAGCCAGGGGCATCAGCTCCAGCCAGGAGCCATTGCCTGGAGGAAGGGGACACAGGGCTGAGGGCTAAATCCTCTGTGGGGGAACATCCCTTCCATGCATGGCACCCAACATACCCGAGCTGGAGGCCTCGGTGCCCAGGAAAGCAGGGAAAGCCCGCATCTCCTGCTGGGTGCTGGCAGGTGTGAGTGAGGCCCAGAGCTGGTTGTAGGTGGAGCTGACAGGCAGGCGGGCAGCCCGTCGCTGGAACTGCACCCAGGGCTGGGACCGGGCACCTGGATGGAGAGAGGAGCCGCGATTGCTCAGGGACCAGAGCAGAAAGCAAGTATCAAAGAGGGGGAGCCATTGGGTCAGGCCCCTTGGGAGGCCAGGGAAGGTGATGACTTGGGAAGAGAACTGGGAGTCACAGAATGTTAATTTGGAAGGGACATGGGTCAGAAATCTCCTAGTCCAGCTGTGTGACCCTGAGCAAGTTACTTGTCCTCTGAAACAGTTTCCTTATTAACCTATAAAGTGATGAGTTTCCAGTCCTCAATTATTGTCTACTGTGTGGCAGGCACTATGTTGGGTGCTGGGGACATGAAAATGAGTAAGACACAATTCACAATTCCCTGCCTTCGAGTTCACAGTCTAGAGCGGGGCAGTCTATCAGCGTGCCCATTAGAACTTTCCCGCTGTGATGGATGGAAATGTTCTATATCTGTTGTCCATTGTGGTACCTAACAGACACGCATGGCTATTAAGCACTTGAAATGTGACTAGTATGGTGTGACTGAGGAACTGGGCTTATTCTTAATTTTTAAAAATTTAATGAATTTTAAATTTATTTACATTTAAATAGCTGCATGTGGCTAGTAGCTACCGCACCAGACAGCTTAGGTGGTGTGTGCACTTTGAGTGTGGGCCTGCCTGTCCGGGCGTGGGGAGGACGTGAAGCAGATTTCTAACACAATATGGTAATGGCTAATGCTTATTCAGCTTTGATATGCTGGGCACTGTTCTAAGCAGGCTACCTATATTAAAACCCCTGTAATTAGCACAACAGCCCCTGACATAGGTGCCTTTGTCATCAGCCCCCTTTTATAGGTCCAGAAACAGAGATGGAACAGTTTAGTAACTTACCCAAGGTCACAGTCCTGGAGCCTGGCTGAAGCCCAGGCAGTCTGGTGCCAGGACACAGTCTGTCACCCACCATTCCATCCTGCCTCATTATTACAGTGGAGGGATGCAGGGTGCAAGGGAAGTTTGGCCCTGTGGCACCTTACGGGATGAGTAAGACAGCCAGGAAAGAAAGCGGAAAGGGACTTCCAGGAGGACTGCCAGGAGGAAGACCCAGTGGCACAGGGCAGCATACTGGTCAGGGACCTCCAGGCGACTGGAGTGGGAGGTGAGTGAGGCAGGGGCAGGCCTGGTCCCGGAGGGCATGGCGACACGCGAAGAGTCCAGGCTTCATACTGGAGAGGTGGGAGCTTTGGGAGGCTTTAAGCTAGGGGGCAAAGAAGGGTTCCTTTGGCATTTTAGAAACCTCCAAAGAAGTTTTAGAAGCCTCTGGTTCAGGATCAGAGAGATGATGATGAGCAAATAAGTAATTTGAGGTTAAGAGCTCAAGCTATGAATATTAATTGAGGAGGGGCTTCTCCCACTCCAAAATCCAGTGTGGCCCCCTGGTACTAGCTGGATGGAGTCTCCCCTCCGCCGGCTGTCATCAATCAGTCTGCACCAGGTGCCCCTTCTGCATAGCCAGACCAGAGCATCCCCTTGCACCCCTGCATCTGGAAGACTCCCACAGGCCTTCCTCTCCAGGGAAGGTGCCTTTGCTCCCTCTTCAACTCCTAAGCCCATACAGGCCCGTAGCTCCCTTCACCAAAGTCTCTCATCCCACCATACGCACTGTTAGGGTTTTCTCAGTACTGAACTGCGCCGCTCTCTACTCCACTGTTCTGTCTTCTTCGTATCCAGTAATTATTTCAGCGTTTGTGATGATCTGTTTGTGTGTCTTCCCGCTTGACTGTGAACTCCACAGGGCAAGGAGTGAGTCTTTTCTTCCCTGCCATTGTTCCCCAGCACCAGACACAGGGCCGGGCCCAGCCTCGGCTCTACGGTGAGTCTCAGTTGAACGAGACTGCAAGCTCGTGGGTATACCAGGGCCGCGGCAGGATTGCTACAGGGCCTGCCCTCCATCCGTGTTCAGTACCTTGGAATGACCCTCTCGTGGTCTCCTAACGTGGCCAGGCACCCAGTAGATGCACAACAAGGACACGGAGAACCACTGAAGATAAGGTGGCAGGGGGCGGGAATTCTAAGGGTAGGAGTAGAGGGAGAATAGAAACCACGAGAAGCCCCAATACCAATAAACATTTATTGACTGACCACCTTCTGTGCTATTTTTGTATTCTTGGTAATATTTGGTCCTTACCTCACTTTGATGATGTAAGTAACTATCAATATCCATATCTTATATTGAGAAGTGAACAAACTGAGGCTCAGAGGTTAACTGCCTTGCCCAGGGGCACCCAGCTAGTATGGAGGAGCAGAGCTCTCTGTGCCCAGGTTGAGGGGGAGGAAGAGGAGCGGGGTGGTGGTGGTGGGGGTCTTACCAGGAGAACCCAAGAGAATGTGCACCAGGTCCTCATAGAGAATGAGGGTGGCCGGCCGCTCAGGGAGCAGGTAGAGGCTGACCGACGCATACACTGCGGGAAGAGTGGCCTGTCAGCTCCAGAGAAAGTCCCTGCCCAACCCCAGGCGGGGCACTCCCACCATCTGAATCCAAGTGACTTCATCCTCCCTCAGCCCCCTCTGCATACCCCAGCCCAGGCAGCAGCTGCTGGAAAGCCTACCCCCTCTGCCCCTAAGGACTATCTTGGGAAGGGGTTGATGGGGTCAGCTGCTGTCCCCCCCTCCACCTGCCCCTACACTCACAGGGCAGCTTGTCAACACGCCAGGGCACGGAGTTGGTGAGGAAGCCAGAGCGGGCAGCAGTGACTAGCACCCAGGTGCCCAAGCGGTAACTGAGGGGCAGCGTGGCCACACCCTCTGAGTCTGTGGTGCCAGCAGCCAGCAGCATGCGATTCCCAAACACATCCACTGAGGCCCGGTCCAAAGGCACCAGCTCCCCGCTCACATACACCTGCACCTTGATCAGGATCTCTGTGGACGAGATGGGGTGAGGAGCATGAGGAGGAGGGAAGGGGAAGAGAGAACTGAGCGGAGCCCCAAAATCAGAAGAGAGGGCAATGGGTTGGGAGCAGCTTTGGGTCCATGGCTGGACAAGATAGTATAAAAGCCAACATTTGCCCTGGCTGGTGTAGCTCAGTGGATTGAGTGTCTTCCTGTGGACCAAAGGGTCACAGGTTCGATTGCCCAGTCAGGGCATAATGCCTGGGTTGTGGACCAGGTCCCCAGTAGGGGGGCGCGTGAGAGGCAACCACACAATGATCTTTCTCTCCCTCTCTTTCTCCCTCTCTTTCTCCCTCCCTTCCCCTCTGTCTAAAATTAAAAGAACAACTAAAATCTTTTTTAAAAGTAAAAAAAAGCCAGCATTTACAGAGCCCTCAAACTTCACATCAGCCTCTGAGGTAGGCGGTACAGCTTACCATATTTCACCAAGTCTAACACATGCACTTTTCCAGGTTTCAACATTTCTGAACTCAGGCTATGCGGATGGTTGAAGATGTCACAATTATAATTGTCAGTATTTCTTATTGGTATGTACATGAAATAATGGTGCATCTCCCAGTCGATAATGTATTAGACTTGATAAAACATGCACTTAGCCCATTTTACAGAGAAAGAAGCTCAGGTTCAAAAAATGTATATACTTGTACTACAGTTAAATGGGAGATCTGGGATCCAAACCTGGGAATCGACCTCTAGACCCAAATTCTCGACCACTGGACCCTATGGGGCTTGGTGTCAGGGAGTGCGGAGGGAAGGGAGGGATGAGAAAGAATGAGTAAGTGGAGAACCAGGGGCTGCAAGTAGGAGAGAGGTCAGGCTTCAGCCATTTGGAAGAGAAGATGGGGCGCTTGGTCAGAGTTTGGGTTCTCAGGAAAAAACTAAGGAGGAGACACTAGGGGACTGGTTATTCCCATCATTCATCCTCTTCCCAGAACCCTTTGCACAAACCTGTGTCTCTTCAGATTTAGGGACTCATCCCGACCCTGTGCCCAAACAAGTACCTCCTGAGCCCTCCTCCTCAGTTGGCCCCTTCCCAACTGTCGGTCAGCTACATTCAGTCACCATGGCAACACCCTCTTTCCTCCCAAGAGATGGGCATGGAGCTGGGGCCCTGGCAAGGGGAGATGCGGAGGGGAGTGACCCAGGCCCAAGAGAAACTGGTGTGGCGGGGGCTGGGAAGGGAAGTCCAGGTCCTTTGCTTTCCAGCCAAAGCTGTCCCTAGCCCATGGATGGTCTAGCTGGCATGAGCTGGCAGGTATCCTGATCGCAGGCGGGGTGATGAGGGGAAGAACCAGGCCTAGAGCTGTTCTCAGGGGTCCCCTAGACAGCCTCCCTGAGGATGGAGCACCATCCACCCCCTCCCACTCAGCGCGGCCCCTCCCTCAAGAGCATGCCTCCTCCCTACCTTGCTGCTAATAATGGAGGAGGCGTCATGTTTGGCAAGGTACAGAAACCTAAGTGGGGGCCCCAGCAGCCAGGTAAGCAGTGGGCTGGGTGCTGGGCACAAAACTAGGGGAGTCCAGGTAGAGAGAAAAGAGCCAGGAACTGAGCGGGCTCAGGGTCACAGGGCATGGGACAGTCAGGGGGCCTCACGAGTAGAGTCTAATATTCAGCAGTGGCAGATGTCTTATCTCAAGCTTCCAACCCCAAGGCCAGGGCCAGCGCCACGCCTGCCCCTGGCATCCCATCCAGCTGTTCCTGAACCCACCACCCAGTCCCCTCCCAGGCCAAAGCCCAACTCTGCAGGGTGGGTGCACACACGCCACCCTTTCTTGCTCTCTGGTTCTCCTGGGAACTGGTAGCCTCCCTCCCCGCCCCCGCCCCCCCGCCCCCAGTAGGAATTCTGAGAAGCTAGAGGGGCTGGCTACTCCCTACCCCCACCCCAGGCTAGGAGCAGCTGGACGGAGCAGCTGGGAAGAGGGAACCCAGGAGCATGGGCTATGGTCATTTGAGGGAATGCCTTGGATTCAAGGGCCAGCTCCTTAGAAAAGGGGAGAGAGCCCAGGGATCAAACCGGGTGGGCAGGTAAGGCCCGAAGGAGGCAGAAGTGCCAAACGAGGGGGTGGAGGTGCAGGTGCCTAGTAGATTTTCTTCCCCCTTCCCCTCAGCTGGGCTTCCAGCCAGCGACTGGGAGAGCCCCGATCCTGGCTCTATTCCAGCCAATTCCCTGGGCCCCCTTCCCTGGGGCACAGGACTTGAGAAAGGCTTTCTGAGAACCTAGGGTCCATTCCTAACCATCAAAGCAGCTCTTGTCCCCTAGAACGCTGGGAAGACTGAGGCCAGAGCAGACCCTTCCCCATTCCTCAGAGCCTGACATTCCATACAGTATCCGCTTCTCCTGGCTGCAGCCCTGCCTCATTCCAGGAGGAAATCCGACCTCCTCCCTTCATCCGGACCCCACTTCCCTCACCGAGATGCCCCCACCCTGCTTTTCCTGCCAGCTTCTTGGTGGGGAGGTGAGGAGAGGAGAGCACCAGTTCGGGTTCAGACAGGGATGGGGCCCAGGGGCTGGAGAGGGGAGAGCAGTAGCTGGGTGGTGGGGCAGGAGGCTAGAAGCGGGTTGCAGGGCTGGGGTGGCTTGAGAACCCATGCTAGGGAGGGAGTCATGGTCTGGCTCTTCCCCCCTCTCCCGCAGCAGAAGCCGACCCCACCCCCACCTCACACACCCACCTGGGCCCGGTGAGGCGCTGGGAGGGTCTCCTCCACTGCGATGGAGAGGTGAGAAGAGGAGGGGGTGATCTGGGAGCAGACTGGGGACAGGAGTGGCCGGAGGCCTGCTGGACAGGACCCAGGCACCTGCCCTTCCAGCCGGCACTGCCCACAACCAGCTAACCAGTTCAGCATGGCTCCGCCACCACAGTCCTGCCATGCGCTAAGCTAGGAATCACCATGTACCCCTTTTTTCAGAGCCCCCCAATTGCAGTCCCTTCCCCTTAACTGGCTGAGTAGCGTTTCTTAGGTGCACCCCAAAATCTGAACCCGAGGGGACGGCTGGGGGCTGTCAGTCTCCAAGGCGGAGAAACCCCATTCGAACAGTCAATCCGCCCACAGCCTCACCCACTCCTCTTTCTTCCCTCCCTCCGTCAAACCCAGCTCTAGGCGCCCAGCCCCCGTCCGGGCCCAGGGTGGCAGCCGATTCTGCGCCCCCACCCAATTGGGGTCTGGAGCGAGGAACCCGCAGGGGGCTGCGGAGCGGGCGCCCGCCCCAGCCCGCCCCTGGGCGGGTGTCTACGGTAGACAATGGCTCAGGCAGCAGCGCCTCGCGGATCAGGAGGCAGAAAAACAAGGCAGGAGGGGGGCGGCGGGGCAGAGCCTGTGGACCCCCACTCTCCCCATCTGTGTCTCCCCGAGACCCCCAAACCGGCGGTCCTCCTCTCCCTTATAAGCGCCGAACCCAGGTCGCTTATCTCCCCCACCCAAATCCAGGGAATAGAATAGCCCCCAATTCACGAGCGCCGCCAAGAGGAGGCTGGCGGGCGGAGGCCCGGTGGGGGTGGGGGGCGCAGGCCCGCGATCGCTGCCCCTCCTGGCCGAGACTCACCCTGCGGGCTGGGGGGCTCCGGCGGCGACTTGCCGGGAGCCCGGGAGGCGCCGCCGAGCAGCAGCCCCAGCAGCGGTAGTAGCCGCGCGAGGACGCTGGGGCCACTCGGCGGCGGCATCGCGGGGCTCGGCCCAGCCCTAGCGGCCCATGGCTTCCGCCCGGCCCCGCGCGGCCGACCCCGCTCAGCCCCAGCTCCGCGCCGCGCCGCTCGGGCTCCCGCTCTGGCTGCGGCGGCCGCTCAGTGCGATTGTCTCCGCCCGGAGCCGCGCCAGCGCCCCCTGCAGGCGGCGCTCCACCCCCGCGGGCCTCCGGGCACCGCCCCCTCACCGCCCCTCTCCTCCCGCAGCCCGCTGGCCCTGCCAGAGCTCAGCCCACCCCGCAGCCACCATCCTGCGCTCTCACACTCAGAGCTGCAAGGGAGTGTAACGAACAGGATCCAATCGCAAGGGTGCTTGGAGTCCCAGAGTCCCCGAAATTTGGTGCAAAATTTGGGGGTGGGGGGAATGGCTATTGCCTGCAATATACTCAGAGAGGTGGGTACCGTCATAAGCGTCTCCAAAAAGTGTTAAGAACTGTCCTGCTTTACTGCCCCCTTTTCTCCGCACAAACATTAGCGCGGTGCTGGGGAGATAGGGCGCAGCCCCCTGGGAATCAGTTCCGGTTCTTGTCTCGCTCTTGCATTTTATTAAGCCATGAGCAAGTTACTTCCTTTAAAGTGAGAATTGTAATCTCTGCCTCGTGGGGCTGTTGTAACGATTAAATGAGATAACGATGTAAACGGTCTAACACATGCCTGACCAGGTGCTATTGTTGGTGCAGGTAATAGGATCCATTGATGGCTTATCATAATGGCTAGGAAGTTCTAGAGGTGGAAACAGCCTGTCTTTCCCACTGAGAATCATTGATTGGTCTCATTGGTTCTGGGTCAAGAATGACAATCTGAATCTTTTCCTTCTTCCTCAGCCATTAACCCCCACGTTTGAAGATAGTTATTGGTCTACCCTCTAGTCCTAGCCGAATTCTCTTTCCTTCCAATTTCTGGTTGTCATCATCAGCCCGTTTCTGGGTCGCCAAATCCTCGTCTACTCTGGTATCCCTGTCCTGGTTCTCACAGGCTTGTTACCTTTTCTTTCTCAAAACGAGTGCCCTGGAGGGGATTGGATAACCTAGGACAAGGACCTCGGTGATGCTGGTTTCTCTTCTGGTGCTTCTTTCCTGGTTGAATCTTCTGAAACCAAGGGAGCCTTGTTTTCAGATTTTGAACAGAAACGAGCAAGCTTTTCCTCTCTCCTCCTTCCTTCCTTCCTCTTTCTTTCTTTCCCTTCTTTCTCTCCTTCCTTCTTCCCTCCCTCCCTTCCTTTCTTTTCCTTCCTTCCTCCCTCCCTCCCTCTCTCCTTCCCTCCCTCCTTTCCTTCTTTCCCTCCTGCCTTCCATTCTGTCTTTCTTCCTTTCCTTTCCTTTTTTCTATTCCTCCCCTCCTCATAAATTTCCATCTAACCAGAGTTCCCAGTCCTATTCTTATGTAACCAAAATTTTGGAACCTCAACACAGGATTTAGCACTCATCCCTGGTGAATTTCATCTTGTTGGTTATAACCCAACTTTACAATCTGTCAAGGCTGCCTGAAATCTGCTTCAGTCATCATTGCGCTGGGGCTCCGTCTTAGCCAGCAGCCATCTGCAGGGTGAAGGGACTCAGGACAATACCGAGCAGCCCAGGGTTAGGAGGAGCTTGGGGACACCCCCAAAGAGATATCCTTCAGCTTTATCAAAATTGTTCAGTTTTCAATCCAAGTCTCTTTCATCCAGCTCACATTTCTGTCTTGTGTATAAGGACAAATGCCAAATGCTTTGCGGGGTTAAGATAAATTGTCTGGGACTGTCCAGCTGCAATGGCCACAGGGGGTGCAGATGGATTTGGCTGGTGTTCAAGGATCATGGCTTAATCTTTTTCTAAATATTCAGTCACCCAATTAGAAACCTGTTTTGGAACTCGCCATGCATGGATATCAAATTGTTCTGTTCTGTTCAGAATTTACCTTTTTCCCTTTTGGGTAGCAGCTCTTATGAGGTAAGGCTGTCCATGAATGGCTTCCCTCAACTCTTAGCATCAAGTCCAAGGTCCTCCTCTTAGTCACAGGTGCTGTCTGCCTGTCCTGACCCTTAATCTCAACTCCTGGACTCCTCACCTGTCTCTAGCCCATGGGCCACCTTGCTTTTACGTGACCACATCAAGCCTGCTCCCACTTCAGGGCCTTTTCGCTGGCTGCTCTTTCCGTCCAGAACACTAGCTCCCAGCAGCCGCCTGGCTCATTCATTCATTCCTCTGCTCACCTCATCTGGGGCCTTCCCTGACCACCCTGCCTCAAAAGTCTGCCCGCTCCCAACACTCACATAATCCTATCACTAGCTGTCTACCTTCATCTTTATTCCCGTCACTAACCACCACCGACTATACATTTACTTTTTTACTTTTTTAAAAAGATTTTATCTATTTATTTTTTTAGAGAGAGAGAAAGGGAGGGAGAAACAGAGGGAGAGAAACACAGATCGATTGCCTCTTACATGCCCCCACTGGGGGACTTGGCCGGCAACCCAGGCATGTGCCCTGGCCGAGAACCGAACTGGTAACTTTTTGGTTTGCAGGCTGGCGCTTGGTCCACTGAGCCACACCAGCCAGGGCTATTTCTTTACTCTTTACTCCTGGTTGGATGTAAATTCCATGCGGGTAGGGTCTTCACTATTTCATCCCAGCACTGGAATGGTACCAGACGCATGGTAGGTGCTCAATATTCATTGAACCCATGCATCAACAAATCTCTCCGGACTCCGGGTGGACCCCCCACCACTCTCTCCTGCCTCCAGTCTCAGTGGGAAGAGGACTGTCTCCCATCCCTAGTCCCCCCAGGAGCTCCCTTGCCCAGGGCCTCTTTCCTCACCGATGGACCCTTCCCCCTGGTGGGGAAGAAGGAATAGAAGGAGTAGTAACCCGTCCCTGACGCCGCCTTCCTCTGCGTGGGGCTTAGTCAGCCTCCCTCTGCCCCTCCTCACTCTGAACCCAGCTTTAAAGGCCTTAAAAAAAAAAATGGGAGTGGGGAAATTGTGTTCTTTTCTTGATGTTTGTCCCTTCAAAGTCATTTTAAAAAATACTCTAAAGCTGCCCACCAGAGACCCTGCCTGCCTTCTCTGCCATCCCCCAGGGCACCCTCAGATACCTCTATCCCCTCCAGCCTCCCCCTGAAGGCCCTGCCACCCTTTTTCCCTCTCTCCGCCCCCACTTTCTACTCCCTAACACTCCCCAAAGACAGTACTTTTGCAACCTTTGCCCTGGCAGAAATGCTCTCTGCTCCCATTTCTACCAGCCCCAGATTCCCACTCCAAATATCACCTTGGTCCCCCTCGCCTCCTCTGACCCCGAGAGGAAGCTACACACTGGGCGTTGGGACTGTCTCTTTATTAGACGGCAGGGAAGGGGGTGGCCCAGCTCTGATGGGAGGGCGAAGGTACCAGGAGGCCTCCAGAGAACAGCTCTGACCCATGGGTAACCAGAGTGGGGGACACACGGAGAAGAAGGGGCATGCAGACATCACACCCAGCTTTCCTGCTAGGACAGGTCATGGGCTGTACCATCACTCCTCCTCCCCATCTTCTTCTTCCAGGGGTGGTCGATTCCGCTTGAAGAAGCCGACCTGGGGGTGCACAGGGGCCAGAGACAGGTTATAAATATGGCCTTTAGGCCCCAGAGCAAAACTGGAAGAAGTAAGTATGCTAGAAACCAGCCAGCATGAGGCCGTCTCCCAGACCAGCACAAACCAGGGACCCCACTGTTTGCACAAACAAAGGCCTTTCCTCATTTAGAGATGATACAGGTAACATTTTTTTTTAATGTTTTGCTTTTTCTTCCCTGAATTTTTCTTAGGTACTGGTGATTATGTCTCTCTATGACTTAAGTGTATGATGATATATATTTGATTATATGTGTGGTTTTCCCTGAAAGCACCGCGCTTCCCGGGGCTTGGGCACCTGAGTGAGCTTGAGAGCGGCCCACTTGTTCTCCAGGCAGAGGAGGGATGGCCCATCAGGGCCTCGTAAGGAGCAGGGAGCAGGGTCTGGATCAGGCCTGGGTCTCCCAGCTCAGTTGGGGCAAAGAAGAGAGCAGGGAGGAGGGGAACCCTGTCCTCTGCAGCAGCCAGGGAGCTTCTGAGGCAGTGCTCATGCCCTGTGACCCTTCCTCTCAGGGGTGATAGGCCTAAAGGACTTGGAATTCCAGGTGCCACTTCTCCTAGGGTTCTGTGCCTGGAAGAGGTTTTCTGGAGAATGACAGTCTAACAGTGGAGATGTAAACCAGATGGGCTCTGGGTCACCAACTTGGGCCACTGTCTCCCTCTGCCTCCCTGTGGCCGGGACCACCCCCTTCACGTCTTACCTTCCACATGGCCAGGACCATGAGTGTGAGCAATAGCAGGCCGCCCAAAACGCCTACCAGAATCCACCAGATGGGAATGTCCCTCTCCTCCAAGGCCCGAAGCAGCTGTGTCTGCACCTGAGGACAGACCCACGGATGCCCTCTGTCACCTTGACATTTCCCTTTCTGCATAACTCAAGCCGGTGGGGTGGGGACACCAAGCCAAGCTCCCCACGTGTCTCACCCTTTAGACCCAGGGAGGCCCCGCCCCCACTCTGCTGGACACAGATGCAGGGGAGGAGCAATGGCTCGCATCTCCTTGACAACATTCTTCCATACTCACCAGAGCTTCCCCACTGGGCAGGCTGAGGGCAGGCACAGCGTAGGGAAGAGAGGTGACATTGAACCAGGCGTGCGACTGCAGCACAAATTGATCCAATGGTCTCTGGATGGGGTGAGAGGGAAAGCCCTTCATACAGGTCTATTTGTTGCAGGAGTCCCAGCCCCGGACTTAGCCCAGGGGAACCCTGACCCTGGCCTTAATCTATCCCTTCCAAAGCAAACTCCCCCCGACCCCGCACAATAAACAATTACTTAATAAAAAAATAAAAACATAATAATGGAAAACAAAGTAAATCTGGCCTTCTCTCTCTTCCTGCTCCCTAAAGCCCCGCCTCTCCCGAGAGCACACTAGGTCCTGCCCCCAGAAGGCCCCGCCCTTGGGCCCCGCCCGTCACAGCACGTCCCACCTGGCGGAGGCTGGGCCACCACAGGAAGGCCTGCACGGTGACCATGGCCCGCTGCCCGCGCGCCATCTCCTGCAGCTCACACTGCACCACAGTGCAGGGCGTCGAGTTGCAGCTCTGAGGGGATGCGTTATTAGTCCGCAGCCCCTCCACACCCATCACCCCCTCATGCCAAGGACCCCGCGAAGAGGGAGAGGGAGATGCCCCCGGGAGGGGGGCAGTAAGGGAGCTTGGGCTTCCTCCTCAGGAAGGGTCTCAGATCTAAACTTCAGACGTTTTCTCTAAATGGGGTTGTTCACACAGTTCCAGAGGTTCGGGGAGAGGGCGGAAGAAGTGGGCCATCGCACGGAGTTCAATACCCCCAAATTCTATAACCCTGCTTTGCCATGTATTCATTATCTTTACTGTACTGGGAACCTTAAAAAATGCAAGTGCCTCCCACGCTGCCCCAGACGCAAGACCAGCACAGTCTTTCGTATTCACTTGGGCCAAAGTGGCTAAGCAGAGGCCACATCGCCCTTCTGGTCCCCCTCCCTGCCTCCCAGCCCTGCTGTCCCCTGGATCCCAGGGAGGAGAGGCCCCACGCGGAGAACACAGAGCCTGCTCACCACAAGAACGGGATCCCGGAGCCTCCCTGGCTGCTTGGAGCCTGGCAGGGAAGCCTGCCTGCGCTCCCGCTTGTGGTGGCCTGGGTAAATGGGGGAGGGAGTGGGGGTGGGCAGCCCCTGGTCCAGCTGGGGAGGCAAAGAAGCTGTCAGGTCCCATGCTCGCCCATCGCCCTGCCCTCCCAGAGGGGCCCCAGTGGATGGGCCCGGGACTCAACCGCAGCTCTTTCTTCCGCCCAGGCTCTCACCTTGAGGGGGTTGGGAGGGGGCTGTGGGGAGCACTGAAGACCCCCCTGAAGCTGTATATCCAGGATGTAGAGCAGGTCGGAGGGCTGGGACTGGCCGGGGAGGTGGAGGGTGAGGTGGAGACCACTTACAGCGCCAGGGCCATTGTTGTAGAGCTGGTGGAGTTGGTGGTGGCAGGATATTAGGTGGCTCAGTGCTTAGACTGTAGCTCCTGGGACCCTTCCACCCCAGCCTGGGGCCTGGGGTCTCCTCCCTACCTCATAGGTGTGCTCCACTTTGGGGCCCCAGTTGTCTGAGCTGTCCTCCCGGTTGCCTTCTTCGGCTGCCATCACCAGGAAGGCTGGAAAGGAGCTCCTGCAGGGGTCCGAGCCCCCAAAGTAAGCTTAATCCACTGACTTGCCCGTGGGGGCTCTCCCAGGGCCCCTTGAACCTTAGGTCTCTGCCCACCACCTCCCTGATCAATCCTGGGCCTCTCACCCTCGGAGCTCCACACGGGCCTCCGCCCGGACTGGCACATCCAGCAGCACCACTTCACTGTTTGGATTCTGGCTGTTCTTGCTGGAGGGGAGGGGAGGGGGAGAAGCAGGTCAGGGAGCCCAGGGAACTCTGGAACTCTCTGGGGGCACAGCCAGAATTTCAGAGGGCTCAGGAAGAGCTGACTCCACAGACGGCGTGGCACACGGAAGTTTGGCCTGGGAAGGAACTTCTTCTTGGGCTCCAAGACTCAGAAACAGGAAGAAAGGAACAGGAAAGCCAGAAGAGCAGGGGTCCCCGGAGACTCTCCTGTTTGGAGGGCGCCTGAGTGTCTCCGCATCGGGCACTCGCCAGTCCGGTACCTCCTGATCTGCAGCGAGAAGGGCACATTCTCTCCGGCCTCTTCCAGGTTCTCCACGCTGACCAACATGGTGATTCCTATCTGAGAAACCGGGAGAGCCAAAGTCACTGCCCAAATGCTTATTCGGAACACTGAATGCGGCCTCCGGTCCTCATCCTCCAAGGCCACCATTATTATCTCCATTGTACTCAGAAGCCCACTCAGAGAGGGAAGTTCACTCACCCAGGAACACACAGCCAGGGAGTATGAGGACCGGGATTCCAGCCCAGGGCTATCTGACTCCAAATCCAGCTCCTAAAACCCGGCTGCCTACGAGACCCTGGGAGAGGAGACCTGTCACCCAGGACTTGGCGGCCTCACCCGGACATTCTTCATGGGGTTGCCCAGCTCACACAGCACGACCTTGGTCTCATTCTCCTTCTTCTGGTTACAGATCAGCCTCTCAAAGCCCTTTGAGGAGGTAGTTTCAAGAAAGAAGATGGTTACAGAGCAGCCCACATATATTTAAACTTTCTGGGAAGTCTGGAAGGCACTTCTGTGCTAGGCTGAGAGGAGGGTTTCTTGCAGGTGGGAATTCAAGGCATTGTCACATTCTAATTTATGTATTACTCCAGCACTTTATTATTTTTAATGATTTTTGGAAGTAAAAAACACAAAACATTACGTAGACTATAATCCCACTGGTATAAACTACATCAATTAAATATATAAATAAATATGTACAATGCCTACGTAAGTTTCTGTCAACGTTGAGAAAAAAGACTGGACAGAACCCCACCAAATGTTAACAGGTTTCTGTTAACATTTAGTTCCTGAGCCATTTTGGACTTGGGTTTTATAATAAAGTTCTTAAATTTTGCGCCATTAGCAGGTACTCCTCTTCCAAATTAAGAAAACAAAAAACAAAATAAAATGCCTTTACAGCAAAGCATAAAAAAAGTGGGGGCTCTCAGTGTGAGAGAAGGCTCCCACACCTCTCATGTCCCCAGGAACGTCCCGCCGGGGGACCTCACCTCGATGTTGCTGAGGGCCCTCATGTAGTGGGCGCCCGGGGGCAGGTGCACGGCCAGCTCAGCCTCATAGGCCCCCTCCCCCTCGTTGGCTGCATCCACCTTTAGCTCCACCACATTATCAGCTCCAATTAGGAGGGCAGAGCCTGTCCTGTGGGGAGAAAGGAGTGAGAGGCCTGGTCTAGGCCCAGGGTCTGGGAGGAGGACAAGGGCTGTGAACAGCGAATGGGTATACAACATCCCAGGTTGGAGGGAGGTGACATCAGGGACAACTGGGTCAGGGGAGGGCAGAGTGGGAGGTCTCCTCACACGCTGGCCGAGAGCTGAAGCTGGGGCACACACAGGTCATCTTCCCCACAGTCCAGGATGATGCGGGTCTACAGAGGGCACACCAAGGTATGTGGGTAAGTTGGGGACACGTGAAGCTAGGGAATCAGAAGATCTGATCATGGAAGGAGTGTGGAGATGACATCAGGGATTTGAGGTTTGCAGCAGGGTTTGGGACAATGTTATGGTTTAGGTGGTGACATCAGGGTTTGTGGGTTTATATCAGGGTTTAGAGGTGACAGCAACACTTAGGGTTTAGGAGACACTGAGGCTTTGGGGTTTTCATTAGGGTTTAGAGTGACTGCAGAGACTAGAGGTGACATCAAGGCTTTGGGGTTCACATTACTCCTTGGACACCAATGCTGAGCCTGCCTTTCCGATAGGGGCTCTCCCCCACCCCCATACCTGTCCCTGCCGACCCCCACCTGCTCCTGGACATGGGTGTCCCCGTGTAGCACGAGAGCAGGGGCTACTCCGTCCTTCTCAGGTGGCAGGGATACATTGACGCTGAGCACGATGGGGCTCAGCTTGTCCCGGAAGTCGGCCTCATCCTAAGGAAGGACAAGAACCCAGCTATCTTGCTATAGTGCCCCCTACCACTGACCGCCCCCAGACCTGCAGCGCTTAGGGGCTGAATGAACAAACTTGAATGCCCAGCCCTGCCCATCCCCAACCTGGGCGTACACGGAGGAAGGCGGTGGTGCTGTGGCAGATGGGGCTGGACCTCCTCCCCAGGTCTAGGTGCAGGGTGGTGCCTGCCTGTTGAGAATTCAGCAGTAGCACCCGCCGGCCCTGGCGGGGCTTCTGCCGGTCCAGCTGCAGCTCGGCATTTAGGCCTGACGGGGCAAGCAGGGAGGGTCAGGGTCTCCCTGGCCAGCCTCCAGGGGAGCCCAGGTCTACTTCCCTCCTGTGCCCACCATGCCACTCACTCAGCTTCTCAGGAATATTGTGCCCAGTGGCTCCTACACACATCCGGATGTTAAAGCTGCAAAGATGTGAGTGGGGCTCAGGGGTTAGAGCCCCTGAGGTCCCAGATCCTGCCTGGCCCATGTCCTCTGTCTCCTCACCAGCTCACTGATGTCTTGGTCTGGGGCAGGACACAATCCTTCACAGCAGGATTCAGCGAATCTTGTACCAACAGCTGGACAGTGGCCATCACCACTGGCTGAGCTCTGGTGGGATGGGGGGGCTTGCCATTGTGGCCCCTTCTGGCCTGTACTCCTCCCCAGCCCACCCCTGGAGCCAGTGCTCACCTGTACACGGCCACCTTGTCAGCCCCGTATGCTCCCACCAATAGGTCTACCGATATTGGGAGGGGGTCAGAATCGGCAATTAGAGAGGGCATGAGGTCATCATCTTCCCGGAGTTCCCCAAACCACTTCCCCCATTGGAGGTTTGACCTGGCCCTCCCTGGCATTCCAGCCCCACAGACAGGCCAGCGCTCTAGCAGGGCACCAGGTCAGCACAGCACGGGCTCCTGGCCGTGTCTCCTGGCATCTCCAGCTAATGCCCAAGGGCCCTTGTTATTTAGCTGGGGCAGCCCAGCGCACCTGGGTATCCATTGTCATCGATGTCAGTGGCACCTCGCAGGGAGAAGCCGAAGCCAGAGCCTGTGGGGAAGGGGCTGTCCAGGACCTGGGAGGGGCGTGAGTTAAGCCCCTCACTCTGACCCAGGAACACCTGCACTTGGCCCCGACCACTGGGACCTCCGTAGGGGGCGGCCACTGCAACATCTGGAAGGAACGATGAAAACAGAGTGACTGTTTTCCAGTCTCTCCAGACAGCCCTGTAAAACTTTCAGGGGCTCCTGCTCTGGGCGGACGTCAGGGGACCAGGAGAGGGGCGCAAAGGTCTGGGCCAAGGGGGCAGTTGTCTTGCCTTCCAGGAGTTTACGACTGGGTCAGAGAGCGATCCATCGAGTAGGGTTATAAAAAGAGTAACTACCCTCACTATCTATTGGGGAAAATACACTGATGTGATTTCATTGGATCCTGAATATTAAGCATCATTATTCCCATTTTAGATGGGAAAACTGAGTCCCAGAAGATTAAGTAACCAAGACCTATTAAATACTGACTTCCTCTTCCTTAGAGACCTTCACCTCATTCTGCTCACACCACCCAACCTCAGAATTGTGTCATGGGCTTGTCATCACTAATAACTTAAGATTCCTCTTGAAAATTTATTTGTTAGTCATCATGGTCTTATTAATTTGTAAGAGTTTTCTGCGTGTGATAGGAATCAAGCCTTTTTGTAACTGTCTTTCCTTTGTCTTCTGTGCGTTGTTTTCTTTAAAAGTATTTATTGAGCCTTGGCTGGTGTGGCTCAGTGGATCGAGCACCGGCCCGTGAACCAAAGGGCCATGGTTCGATCCCCAGTCAGGGCACGTGCCAGGGTTGTGAGCCAGGTCCCCACTCCCACTGGGGAGTAGGGGGTGCGGGAGAGGTAACCACACATTGATGTTTCTCTCCTCTTTCTCCCCACCGTCCCCACTCTAAAAATAAATAAATAAATAATCTTGAAAAAAATTTATTGATTTTTCTGATCAGGTTACCCAGAATTTACCCAAATCAACCACTCTGACTACAGCTGCATCCCCAGGCCCTGGGCCCCCTCTTTCCTGATCTCTGGCTTCCTCATCTTTTTTTTTTTTTTAATTTATTTTTAGAGAGAGGAGAAGGGAGGGAGAAAGAGAAGGAGAGAAACATCAATGTGTGGTTGCCTCTCGCACGTCCCCAGCTGGGCACCTGGCCCGAAACCCAGGCATGTGCCCTGACCTGGAATTGAACTGGCAAACTTTCAGTCTGCAGGACAACACCCAACCTACTGAGCCACACCAGTCGGGGCTGGCTTCCTCATCTCCACTTACTTCCTGACCAGTTGATCAGTCTTGCCATATCCCCAGCCATCTTGCCCCCCTGCCAGTTTTGGGCGAGACTGGTCAGACCCCAGCAGTGCAGGCACCATGAATCCCTGACCTCCGGCTTTCACAAAGGACTGCCCAGCAGTCCTGCGGGGTGGGAGCGGGGGTCTGCTCAGGTCCCTCTCCCAGTCTGCTCAGCACCTCTTTCAAACAGTCCGTATTCTGTCAAGATCCCAGCACCCCTACTTCCTTCACAAAGAAAAGCAGTCCAACTGTTGCGCTATAATTTCACACCTACTTCCCCTGCCCCTTTCCTCATCTGACCCTGGAGTAGGTGTTCCTCCTTCACCCTGCCTCTGGGCTTAACATCCTACCCCAGCATCCCTCAGGCATCGAAGGGACCCTCCTCCAACTCATTCCTTCGCCCCCCCATTTTCCCACAAGATCATTTTCCTTCACATTCAACCTGCTCCATATTCTGTGAAATTAGAATAACCTTCCCTTGACCCCCATCTCCTTTCAATAATCATCTTTTCTCTTTTGCAAACCAGTTTAAAGAGCTGTCTATACTGGCTGCCTCCAGTTCTTCACTTCCATTCTTATCTTGCCCCATGCATTCTGGCTTTTGTCCCTACACAGCCCTGAATCCGTTCTTGTCACTGTCACCAATGACCCCTTTGTTGTTAAATACCATGGATCTTTCTCCAGCTCCATCTAATTGTACCTTTCAGAAAAACCTGGAGCCATTAAACTCCTTCCTTCTGCTTAGCGCACGCTCTTCCTTTGAGTTCTGAGCCATCAAATCTCCTGTTTTCTTTCCTACTCCTCTGGGTAATCCTCTATCCTCTTTCCAGATTCACTTCCTCTGTGAGTCCCCTAAATGCTCTTGCTCCACAGGGCTCTGTCCTGGGCCTCTCCTCACTTCACAGGCTCCCAGAAGCTCTGCTCCCCACCCCAGCCCCTGTGTCCCACCCAGACCTCTCTGGTGGAAGTGGGCGAAGTTTCACCCACCTGCTCTCTGGATGTGTCTGCCTGATGTGGGGAAGTCCCTCTCGGTCAAATAGGTGGTCCAGGGCTGGACTGCTGATATCGCCTCCCCAGACCTGCTGCCTAGCCTGAGTTCCAGGCAGTAAAGGGCACTACCACCCATCCACCTCCTCTGCCACCCACCAACTCCTCTGCCTGGACTAATACGAACAAATTCTAATTAGTCTCCTTTAACTTTCTCTACTTAAAGCTCTTCCTGGCTCCTGTTGCGCTCAGGTCAACGCCATGGTCTTTATCGTGGCTGTTAGCCCATGGGTGCGGGTGGAGCTCCTCCCTTCCCTTACCATTGTAGCCATCCCGGTTGAGGTCGCCCAGAGGTGCAATGGCTGAGCCAAATCGCCCGTAGAGCTGTGTGCCAGTCAACAGGAGGCTGGGGGTGCCCAGCGCCTGGGGGCCCCGAGGCTGCAGGAACAAGTACACACGCCCCACCTCGGCCAGCTTGAGGTCAGAGCCTCTGTCCATGTACAGCGGCGCCCCCACCAGCAGGTCGTGCCTCCTTCAGGCCAGACACGTGGTTAGTGGGGCGGGCTAGGGGGGATGCTGAGGGCCGGGGCCACATCTCGCCCATCGTCTCCCTCCCCACTCCCTTCGGTGGTCACCCGGAGTGAGGGCTAGGAAAGGAGGAGACAGCTGGGTAGGGCTAGGGCCCCTCCTCCTCACCCGTCCCCGTTGACGTCAGTGACGGCCACCGAGTGCCCAAAATACGAAGCCACCTGTAGAAAGATAAGGCTCACCTTAATTCCCGCCCCCAGACCTACCGCCCTGTCTTAGACATCGCCCCTCACACCTCTTGGAATATGCTAGGGTCTCAATCCCTCAGCCTCCGCCACCCCATCAGGCACGGGCCCTCACCTGCTCTCCCTGAAGCTGGTGCAGCGTCCTGTAGTTCGAGCTCAAAATTTCCACCTGCGCGGACAACGCACATGAGCGCGTCGTTCTTGTCCCCCAAGGCAGCCTCCCGCTCCGGGTGTAAAAGGAAAGAGGTATGGGGGGGGTGGGAGGTAAGGCTTAAGAGTAGGCGCAGGGGCTACGGGATGCCGAATGGCAGGGCAGATGGCACTCACGGCTCCCAGGGTCCAGCTCCAGGTGGGGGCACCGAAGACATACTCTGAGGAGAACCGAATGAGGTTCTTCGAACCTCCCTGCCTCCCGCCCACCATTCCGCACCCAGGGGAGATTTGGGTGCGAGGCCTGGGGGTGCTCCTCCCGGGCTGAGCTCCCCCACCTCTGCCCCTAAATGGATTTCTTGCCTGTAGTGACGACATTCCCGTCGAACTCGCCAACGGCCACCGAATACCCTGCAGGCGCAGCACGAATTAGTTTTTCTGCGAGAAAGAAGCAGGGAGGGGGCGGAGGGCGAAGGAGGAGGAGACTCGGACATCACCCAGTTTAAACCCTGCGTTATGTAGACAGCAAAGCGAATGCCATCGAGAGGCCAGGATGCGCGGGAAAGGCGGGGCAGGGCGTGTGGGAGTTGGGCAGTCTGCGGGGGAAGCTGCGGGAGCAGAGGATGGGGGCGCCTTGGGTGCTGGGGCTGGCCAGCCGGAGTTGGCTTGGGGGCGCTCCCGCAGGGGGCGGGGGCGGGTGGAGGGACAGGGTGCTGCGAAGCCTGAGGCAGGTGCCAGGGTTACCCCGGTAGCCGTCGAAGTACTCTGGATGGTTGGAGTCGAAGGTGAAGCGTTGGCTGTACACATGCCACAGGAGGGTGCCCGGCCGGTAACTCGAGAAGATATCTGCTATTGGAGCCTGCGCCAGGAGACCTAGGGTGCGAGGGACAGTGGCTGTGGAGGCTCAGACTCCTGGGGTGTCCCCAGGCCTAGAGAGAGGGGAGGGATGGGCACGTACCCAAGAAAAAATAGCCGCCAGGGGCCCCAAGCACCAGTTCTCCAGCCTGGAAAGGAAGCCCAGGAGATGAGCGGGAGCCCTGTTTGGGAGCCGCCCTCACGACGTTTCGGCTCGTTACTTGCCTCAGTGACTGCGGAGCTGAAGCCCGCTTCACAGTAGCGCCTGTCTTCCCCTAGAGGAGGCAGGACGAGGGTCAGAGAAGAGGCGGATCCAGTAGCGAGCGCAGAGCCTGGGGCGGGGCCATGGGGTAATATAGGGGCGTGGCCTTGAATCCCCCGGGTAGCCGCGGTGTCGCTAGGACCCTAGGGTGTTGGGTGGCAGGGTAGAAAGCAGGGCCAGCGGGCGCGGGGAGTAGGTTCAGAAAAAGGGCGGGGCTCTGTTGCCGGCGAGTGGACCGAGCCAGAACGGAGGGCGGAGCTCACAGTGTAAACTTGCGGAGTAAACCCGGCTCATCTTGTTGGCTCGACAAGGCGAGAACTCCGCTCGGCGGGCGTTCTGGAGCTGAGCCAAGAAGCAGCCACCTACCGGTGTCTTCCCCGCCTCCTCGGTTTCTTCTAGGGCGTTCCAGTGCTGCCAGGGGGCGCAGGCCTGGGGCAGGGCCACAGGGGAGTGCGGAAGAGGCGGGACTCGGGTTTCCACCTCCCTTCCCCAATGTGTGTCTGCCCCCTGCTACTCCCTGTGTCCCCGTCCCGCGGTGCCCACCACAATGTTGTCGTTCCAGCTGATGACCGACGCCCCCAATCCTTGCCCGGCCTTGAAGGTTTGGAAAGTTTGGGAGCCTACTTTTCGGGTCTCATCATCTGGAGGGCACAAGGGGCAGGGTGTTGAAGTCCTGCTGTCCACCCTCCCTCTAGCCCCTCCTTTTCCCTCCTTGCCTGGGACTCACTAAGGTCGAAGGACAGAGGGGAACACTGGCCGCCCTCGGCCCTCCAGGGGCACAGGAACACGCCACCAGTCTCCTCTTGGCTGCGACCCTGTGTCCGCGGGGCGCCCACCACGATGGCCACGCTGCGTAGGAAAGCTGCATGAGCACCGCGCGGATTCCGGGATACCCCATGCCCCAGTGTCAGTGCTGGGAACATTACCAAAAGGGCAGTGTGCCTTGGGGGACACTGGATCATCTTTCCTCAAAGAGACTTCTCAGACCATGTAGGCCAACTTTTTCATTTTACCGCCCATGAAACCGACTCCCAGTGAGGAGAAATCACATGCCGAAAGAAAGGCAGCAAGTTAGGGGAAAGCTGGAACTATGACCGTTTGGTTTGATATAAATACCAGGGGGTTATTTTCCTTGCTGAAAAAGATCTACTAAACTCTGTACCTGTCTACGCTCCCCATTGCCCCCACCCCTCAAAGCCAGAGGTTTACATGATCCCTAGAACATTAAACTGTTACCAGATGCCTTCTTGAGAGCTGGTTCTAATGAAGAATTAGAGAAGCTAGTGGGCAGCTCTAAACTGGAAGACAGTGTGCTGATACTGCCAGGGACCCTAGTAGATCTAGGTTCGAACCACAGCTCTGTCATTTGTAAACTGGGGACAATACCCACCAACCAGTGCTGTCAGGGTAAGTGCAAGCATGAGGGATATTTAGCATGGTACCAGGCAAATAACTCATAGCACGTGTTCAGAAAGTGTGAGATTACACACACACACACACACACACACACACACACACACAATATGTATATTTGTCATGCAGGATGTTTGTTAAGTAGTGCCCATGAGATCAATATCTGTGGAAAGGAGGGGAAAGCAAGAAAGGCTACAGGAAGGAGTTAAGTTTAGAGTCAAGACCAATGACACCATGAACCACACAAATACCACAGGAGCCCTGGAACTAGAAGGACCCTTCAGAACTTTTTAGAGTTGAAGTCAGAGGGTGGGAAGCTTACACCTCTCTTCTCCCTCCACACTCCTCATTGATCAGTCATTAGTTCCAGGTCACACTGGGAAGGAGACTTGACTTTGGGGGAGGTCGCTTTCTTCCCCGGAGGAAATTCACCAAGGGGCTGATACACGAATGCTGCCTGCCACTGCCACTCCCCAAAGCTGGGTTTGGCACACGGTAGGTAACTAGCTCAGTGTAGTCACTATAGAGAGGAGCCAGGACTCTAATCTTGGCAGTCTGATCTCACGGCCTGATTTTTCCTAACCACTAATGCTCTATTGTGTCTTTTCAAATATCTGTAATTTTGATGGGGATGAGGGAAATGGAATAGAAAAGCAAGGCGGGTAGACAATTTTAGTTGTACAAGTCACTTTAAGACATGTGCGCTCCTCTCTGTATTTTGAGGGAATGAGGGTGGAATGGGTCATACAACTGACCCACAGAGGAAAAAGGTATTAATTTTTGTTTTGCCTTTGTTTTTTTCTGTAGTTTTGGCGTATATCTCCCCAGTGGTGCCCTTCTCTGATACCCTCACCTGAGCAGGTCCCTCCTCAGTAGTCTTAACAAGACCTTAGCCCAAGTAGACCCTAAAAGTCGCTTTAC
This sequence comes from Mormoops blainvillei, assembly GCA_004026545.1. NCBI lineage: Eukaryota > Metazoa > Chordata > Mammalia > Chiroptera > Mormoopidae > Mormoops > Mormoops blainvillei. The sequence goes on along the minus strand of PVJD01000406.1, from coordinate 137,694 downwards.
TCAACCTCTATCACAAATGGGGAACTTGAGGCTCACAGAAGCAGTAATGGTGGGGGTATCCTCTTTCAACACCCAAACTTCCCTCAGGGCTTACCTCCTATGGCTGTCCTTGCAGAAGTCCAATGAAAACCCAAAGTGGCTGCCGTTGGGGCCTGTATAGGAGGTGAGCCGCACTGGGTCCAAGTTCAAGGCCAAGGCTAGAGGGGTAGCACCAGGTCCCAAGAGCATCTGCACCCACTCCATAAGCCAGAAGGCATGAAGTGGACACAAAGCTCTGGCCATCATCCTTCTCCCACAAAGCTCCTTGGCAGGAATGGTTAATCCTTTCCTCTTTCTTTCGGTTTCCACCACAGGAAGTCCTTTCTTATCAAACTTGAACCCACTTACTGAGCAGCAGGCAGAACAAAGGGCTACAGGCCCTGGACCCATAACGTTTCTAGGACTGGCAGGAAGGGAAGGGGGTGAGCCACCCGGGGGGGTGGATGCTGATGGCTGAAAGCCATGACTTCCCTTTTCCTGAGTGTATTTTATCACCAAGTCTTGTTGGTTTTGCCTCTCAACTATGTCTCTGGAATCTTCACACCATTTCCACTACCACCATGCTAGTCTAAGCCATCAATGCTTTCTGCCTGGGATAGTTAAAACCATGAACTAACTGGTCCATACACCTCCACTCTAACCCACAGTTCCATAGTTCCTCCTCCCACACAGCTGCCTGCACTACGTGGCACACTGTGACTTGGTCAGAGGTGGGGGAAGGAGCAAGGAAGCTGCAGCCTTCTGATAAAACCTGAGCTGTGTATCATTTTGAAGAAGGCACCTATCCACTTCCTCCTTTTATGGCCTTGGACAGCTTCGGTCAGTCATATTGGTGGAGCGGCTTCCTTACTCTTCCTCCATCTTGGGCCAAGTCTTAATGTGGGCATAGTTGTGCAGCCAGGGCCGGGGAAGGGGTGGTGAATGGATCGTGGTCCAAGGGGAAGAGAAATGGGGGCAAAGTGGGGTCAGTCAGGGTGTTCTGGCTCACAGGCTTTGCAACTATGGACCTCACTCTTTCTGGTGACAGAGCTCTTACCCAATCATCAAGAATTGATTCTAGTGGGGCCATTGCCGTGGGGAAGCCTCCCCTGAGTCTTCAGGCTGGCAGCCTGGGTTTAACACAGTTTAGTCATGGCCTGTTCACTGGATTGTGTCCATGAATCCCTGGAGAGCAAGGTCCTTCCCGCAGCCTGAGGCCGAGCAAAGAGCCCAACGTGTAATAGGTATTGCTGAAAGACACACTGAATGGAAGTTTATACTGAGCACAGAATGCAAACATGGGGTCCCATAGAGGAAAAAGAAGGAATAGTTTTGAGCAGAAAGACAAGGTCATTTCCTAAGGATGAGAGAAAGAGAAATGCCAGGTGTTATGGACACTGTATGTCTTCCCCAAAAAACAGGTTCTCAGGAAAGTTGAGTTGAGATCTGCTAGGGGCACAGGAACATGGCCACACCCTCCTTTTGCTCTGTTTTCTCATCAAGTTTAACCATCTTATCCTGCCCAAACCCTGTGCCACCCTGGAATCCCCTCAGCTCCTCCCTTCCTCTAATTCACCGCTTCAGCACACAGCTCAAAATCCTACCCTTTACTAGGTTAAAGGTCCTTAAACTTTAGTCCAGGCCTCCTTCACTGTAATGCACCTATTAGGATGAGTACTTAACTCAGTGTTAAGACTTACCTTCCAACTTCCCACTGCCACAACTGAGTGGTATTGTAATTACTAGGATATACCATGTAGCCCCAAATTAACTCATATTTCACTCATATTTTTAAAAACTACTTATTCTGTTCAAGGCACTGATAAGATGACTTATCAAGGATCTTTAAAGAACTTAGTCTGGAGGGAGTTAAAACATGAACACAGACCTGTAGCAGAGGAATAGTAAAGCATGCCTTGAAAAGGGTAGAGATTATGTCTCGCTGAAATCATTTATATATCATGTGCTCCTCATAACCCTATGAAATAGGTACTGACATGCCCATTTCATAAATGCTGAAACTGAGGCAGAGTGTTTTAGGTAAACTGCTCATTTACACAGCCGATGGGTAGACTCAAACATGTTTGTGCTTGAATTCCTGTTCTTAACCATTATACTGCTACCGTTTGTCGGAGAATGAAGAGGTTTTAGTCTCTTTAAGCAGAGTGGCAGAACATAGAGGTCAATTATGTGGGGGAAGGGCAAGTAGATGACTCAAGACAGGGTGGACTGCGGCATTAGGTTGGAATGGAAAGCTGGGCAAATAACTGGAGGTCCTTGAATGCCTTATAAAGGAACTTGAACTTTATCTGTAGGAGGTGAAGAATTGTAAAGATTTTTAAAGTTGGAGAATAAGATATATTGATGAACTGTGCTACACTTTGGATGATTACACTGCCTGCCTGTGGATAGAAGGAACTGGAAAAGGCAGGGCTTAGTGGGAAGATCAGAGAGCAACTGCAATCCTCTTGGTTAAAGGTGATGATGCAGGAATGAGACAACAGCACAGATTACACAATCAGTAACTGGATATGGTGGGGAGGTGTCAAGTAATTTGAAGCTTTGGTGCCTTGTTGGCCAGTAGGAGAGTGGTATCAGTAACTAAAACTGGAAACGGGTGGAGCCCCAGAATTGGGAAGTGAAAGGAGCTTGGTATTTAGTAAGGATTCTGTTCCTGTGTGTTCCTTTGGGGTCAGAGGTGGGTTGATCGCCTTTCTGAGATGGTAGGCAGAGGACACTGCTGCCACTTTTCCATTCCATCAGCCGCCTGAGGGCTAGAATCCCTTAATGAATTCAAAGTTCTGTTAACGCTTCATTAACAATTATTGAACTTAAACTGTCTGTGCCTGGCACTGAGCAAGGTGATATAGATACAAAGAAAAATCTTTTATCATCTTTGGTTTCCTTTCTAAGTCCTGATGCATAATCCCAGTCAATAGTATTTCACTTTGTTCATATTTTAAAAAGTAATTTTGTATTTTATTTATTTATTTAAAGTATTTTACTTATTTTTAGACAGAGGGGAAGGAAAGAAGAGGGAAACATTAATGTGGTTGCCTCTCACATGCCCCCTACTGGGGACCTGGTCTGCAACCCAGGCATGTACCCTGACTGGGGAATTGAACTGGCGACCCTTTGGTTTGCAGGCCAACGCTCAATCGACTGAGCTATATCAGCCAGGGCTGTTCATAGTTTTCTTAAACACATAATCAAAATGTTTACTATGTGTTCAACTCCATAAAACACTCTTCAGGGATTAAGGAAAAAAAAAAAGGAGGGGACACTATAAGAATCAGTTCCTGTCCTCTCAGAACTTACAATTTTATTGGGAAGCAGTGAATACAAAATGAACTGCAGTCAGATTCTGAGAAGCCAGTAAGATATGGGACAGGGAATTTTATTCTAGAGTCAGGGAGGTCAGCCAGGAAATGCTACAAAAGTTCAGACAGGAGTTGATAAGGGGAAGGGGAAGGTGTCTCTGGCAAAGAAGAATGGAAATGCTTGACAAGCACTGGATTAGACATCAAGAGTGCAGAAGAGGGAGTAAGTCCATGTTGCTGGACTCACCTTGTAAGTCCAAGGTGGCTGAGGCAGGCAGCTGTACAGATCTTCACACAGTACATGCTCTACAGGCCAGTCTGCTTCTTTCACTGGCACCCTGCATGCTCAGAAAATTAACATCCTTTCTTTCTGGGCAGGGATTTTGCTACTTTAGAATAGGCAGATCTCAGCATCCAACGCAAGGTTCATGTTGAATAGCTTCTCTTCAGTTAAGGGGAGAACACAGCTACGGTGAGAACAGTTAAGAAATAGACATTGTACTACTCTCTCCTCAAAGGCTGAGGAAGAGAAACTTAGCACTACAAATCTATGCTTAGCTCTGGATGTTAACCTTTCCTTTTTTTTTTTTTTTTAATAAAGTAGATAGAGGCTTTTATCAGCTCAGTAAGAAGGAATATTTCCTTTTGCCACACAGCTTTCAAGCACTATATTATTAAAAGGTTAAGGAGGAGAGTTCAAAACTGGTTCTGGTATACAGAACTACCTCTGGAGGGCAAAGGCCGGGCAGATAACTCTTATAATCCCATTGCCCTAACGTTTATCCAAAATCCTAAAAGTCGAAAGGCAAATATTCCAAACTAATTTATTTAGTGAGCACTTACCTTCTACTATAGAGAGATTACATATCTAAAATGAGGTAAAGGAAGAAATAGAAAATTCTTGTGGCAAAGAGTGGAAAGAAGGTGCACATTCCAAGGATGAGAAACTTTACTATACTTCTTCCTACAACATAATCTTTCCCTTCTACTTGGGCAGCCTGAGCTCTGAGAAGCACAATTCCAAACATCAACCACCACTGGTTCACAAGAGTCTCTTCCTTGATCATTTCAAACGAGATGTTATTTGTAACCCGTAACTCCATCCCTTCCCAACTTGAATGGGTGGGGCAACAATCACAAGAGACTCTGCTAAGTTTCCACAAATCATTGGTTTATTAGAAAGTTCCTTTCCCTAATTTTACAGCATATGTATCTCTATCATATGTGATAAAGTTAAATACAATCTTTTATGCTTGTAAGGAAGGATAGGCTACTTTGTTTTTCTTTCTTTTTTTTTAAGTTTTAAAATCACTATTCTGGAAGTTAAAGAGAACTGCCCCCAGGAAGGCAGAGGCAGCCAGAGTATGGCTCAATCTACAAGCTAATGGGAAGCAGCACAAAAATGTTAATACTGTATTATTTAAATTATTTACATGGGCTGAGAGCAAAGAAAAATGAGTCCTTCACTTCAAAGACATGATTTCATTTTTCCAGTGCTAGTTATCAAAAAAGTGATGCTTCTAAATCACACGAGGAGCACTGACAAGGTAGGAGGGTCAGTCAAGACCCTTGTTTGCCCAGCACTTGCTTCTCATAAACTCAAAACTTTTTTCTTTTTGGGAATTCAAGAAACAAAACAGGGTTTCTTTTCCCTGTAGGTGACAACCCAACCATTCTAGCCACAGGCATAGGCAGGGAATTGCCAAACAGGGAACTGCTAACTACACCAGAGAAGATGAGACCTGCAGTATAAACACCTTTGGGTCAGTGTGTTAATTAGGTCTGAGAGCCTGGGTGAAAGGCAAGAGGAGAAAGAGGAATTGAGGTGGGACTTCCTCTGGTAGGTATCATGATGTCATAGAAGAGAAAAAAGGAATCTTTACTGCTTAAATTAAGCTGGGCTGAAGGAATGAAAACTATGAAGCAAAAGAATTTGCAATATCTACAAATGTGCTCACCTCCCAAAAAAAAGGAAGAAAACTGTCTCAACTCTACTATCCCCCAGTCTGCTTCTACTTGTTTCTAGCCAACCCAAAAGGCACATTAAAAAAAAATTGTCAGAGGAGGCTAAGTACCAGGAAGGCAAATGGACTGCCTGGAACAAGGCACCCAGAAAACCCCTAATCACTCTGAATCTCACTGCTTTCAAATAAAGCTCTTGAATGTCTTCCTCCTCTGTGGGGCCCACCTGTTTCTCTGTATAAAACAGCAAAGCACATGAGGGAGACTGTCATAACTGAGTATCCTCCTAACACCCCCAGCTGACCGATACCCATTAGTTAAAAAATCCCAGTGCTGGGGGCACCATTTAATGCAAATTACTGAACATTTTATCCCAGCAAAAATGTTAAACAATGTTCCTTTTTTAACATTTTTATAGTTCGTAACTTCAAAAAAATACATGAACTTGATAAAATATACATGCTTAGTCATTTTTGCATCTAGCAGAAAACAAATAACTTTATTTTTTGTTTTCACTTTATAACCTTTAGTTTCTTAATCCAACTAGGGCAAACATATTTACACAAAGCCACCAGAACAAGGATCACTTAAAGAGCTGGATGTAAAAAATATTATTGCAGTATACTACAAATATGGAACCTTTTTTATGAGCTACAAAAAGCAGCATTTACGTTTATAGAGTTCAGTGCAATTTTTTTTTTTACATTAAAAATGCTATAAATTAAGAAGGAAACATCAACATGACAGAAGAAAATACACCCTTCAGACATACGAGCTCCTCTCTGGGGAAGCACATGGGCGACTCTATATTCCGCATAGCTTGTAATCACGATAGAATCTTCTTTTCTGGGATACGCCGATGTCTCTCCTGGGATGAGGGACACGAGGACAACAGTGCCAAAGGTGTGGCTCTCTATGTGAGAAGTGGATTGAACAACAGCCCGAGTAGCAGCTGATTCCAGGTCAGACTCCCTTTGCAACACACTCGGATAACACAAAGTCACCAAGGGATGGTCAAAGACAATAGGAAGGCAGGACCAGATGGATAACCCGCTGGCCAGAGAGGAGGAAAATGGTTTAAAATTTATAGAAGGGAAGAGCAGAGGTTAAAAAGTAGGGGAAGAAGGGGAGTATCTAAACCTGATGGTTTGGAGATGTTGCTGCAGAGGGGCGGGTAGTACTTACTGGTGTTCCCTAGCTTAGAAACACAGGAGAGGAAGGGACAAAAGGGAAAAACAAATCCCTGATAGTGAACCCAAAGCAAACCTCAAATCGAAAACCAGTCCTGCAAGCCAAAACTTGATTCTTTGGCTATCAGACACCGCCCATCCCAGCTTCTACTTGCTGGTATTAATGGCTCAACACCCCCAAGGGAAGACTTACGGCCCACTTTCCCTGGTCCTACCTGGGCTCTCATCCCCAACTCATGTGCCATGGCTTGGAGGGTGCTGCAGGTCCTGACCTGAGAAGATGGGGTGAAGTAGAGGGTGAAGGTGGAGAGCCGTGGCAGCTGCTGCAGCAGGCCGTGGGGCAAGCAGGGTAGGGTAAAGAGCAGCATGTGGGACAGGGTGGAAGGTGAAAGGTCCAGGATGGATGGCTGAGGCAGGAATGATGTGGATGGGATGGCTAGCGAGGAAGGTGGCAGGGTGGCCAGGGATGATTGAGTGAGTGAGGTGGGACAAAGAAATGGGGGTCAAGTGGGGCTGGGGAATATGATGTACTTGGGCAAGTGGCTGGGGATGAGGGTGGGGGTGAATGCCAATGGCAGCAGCAGCTGCTGCGGCATGATGTTGTAGGATAGCATGCTGAACAGTTGTGATGGAGGTGGCAGAGGCGGTGGCCGGCTGCTGAATATGGATGGGCTGCAGGGCTGGAGTGGCCGGGGCCAGGGCAGCAGAAGCTGGAAAGGCCTTCACTTGCTTGGCCAGAAGCTGCTGCTGGATGTGTTGCTGTGCGGCCTGCTGGAGCTTGCTGTACTTCTCCATCTCCTCAGGGGTGAAGGTGATGGGCTGGCTCTCCAGCGGAGCCAGGGAGGCATCCTCAGCCCCATCAGCTGACTCAATACTAGGCTCCCCACTGGGAGGTGCATAACTGGGGAAGTGCTCAAGTTCTGGCACCATAGGCAGCAAGCTAGATTCCACAGGGCCTGGTTGACTGCCACTATCCAAGGACTCTAGGGTGTCCCCATCACTGGGGTCAGGGAGGTAGTTATGGGACATGGTTGGGTCCCCAGGATAGCAATCAGAGTGCACTGGGGTGCCTAGTGGAGCCACAGGGTGATCAGCAGTAGCTTCTTCAGACTTTGGCTCTTCTGGAGGTGGTTCTGGTAAGGGGCCAGCCGTTTCCTCTGGGGGGTACTGATGTCCGAATGGGGCATCACTGTTCCCTGGAGGCCCTTCTTCTGTCTCTGACTGTTCTTGCTCTTCTCCCCTTTCTAAGCCAGACTCTTCACATTTCTTAGTGTTGGGCTTTCGAGTGGCTGGGAGCTTCCCTATCAGTGGAAGGACAGGCTTATTGCCAAGAGAGGGAGGCAGCTTGGGCCCAAAGTAACCTTGTGGGGGGTCCTTAAGCTTGAGCCCAGCTTTATTCGGGGTGGCCAGCACCTCCTCACTCACACTGGGTTTCCTCTCCACTTTCCTTGACTGGATCTTCTCCAATAGCAGTTTGGCAGTGAGGGAGTTCTTATCTTCAGGGCTGCAGTCACCCTCTGACCCCCTTCCTGCACCAACATTGCTGTTTTGAGACGGTGGGCCTGTCCCTTTACCATCACTTCCTCTGCCATCTTCCTTCTTCTCAGGACCCTCTCCCCGGCCCGATCGAAAGTAATGAGGAGACTGGGAGCGGTAGATTTTTGAGCGAATGAAGTCTCGACGACCAGAACGCCTCTCCTCAGGGCTCTCGTGACCCCATGATCCCTTCCGGGAGCCTGATCTCTGGGAAGGGCTTCTGGTGCTGCGGCTGCGGTCCCGGCTATAGCTCCGGCTCCGCTGCCAGCTGTGGGCTGTGGTACTACGGCTTCTCCGTTTGCTCCGGCTGCGGCTACAGCTACTGCTGCGGCTGCGGCCCCGGGATCTTGAGCGCTCTCTCGTATGACTCCGAGAACGGCTTCGGGACTGGCTGCAACTGAGGCTATAGTCATCGTCAGAAGACGAGTACTTGTGTCGTTTGGAGCGGTGCTTGGAGTTGGTGTAGTCTGAATCATCAGAGTCATGAGAGCGCTTTGAGTGCCTTCGTGATCGATCACTGTAGTCACTATAGCTGTCATCAGAATAACTGTGCTGTCTACTATAGCAGCTCTGGTCTGAAGAAGCATCTGAGCTACTTGAGTAAGAGCGCCGAGAGGAACGGTGTGAGGAATGATGCCGGTCAGATCGTGAGCGGCTATGGGAATGCTCACTGCCCGAGTCTTCCTCCTCCTCTTCCTCCTCACTATACTGGGATGGAGACTTCTGGTGCAGCCGGCGGGATGAAACATCATCACTATCCTCATCTCCACTACTGGGTCGACTCCGATGGCTGGACCGGCTGCTCCGCTTGGTGCTAGCTCTTCGCTGGCAGGATGAAGTTGGAGGTTCACCTTTGTGTTTCCTCCCACCATGATCTTGGGAGCTGCCACCGCCTCCACCTTCATCTTTTTTGCCACTGCTCCCTTCTTCACTTGGGAGGGATCTCCGCTGGGAATCATCCTGAGCTCGCCGCCGTCTTCTTGGTGGTGCAGGGCTACCACTCCCAGGGGGTTCAGGTTTGGGTCCCCGTTCAGAGTCTGCCTGGGCTGACTTATTCTTCTTTCGTTTTCGCTTCTTGCGCTTCTTAGATTTCTCCCCAGACTCAACCTTAGAGCTTTTCTCTTCTGGGTCAGCCTTGTGTTTCCGTTTGTGTTTGCTGGATTTTTTGTGCTTCTTTTTCTTTTTGTGTCGGTGGGACTTGCCAGATCGTTCTTTCTTGCTAGGAAGGCTTCTCCCTGTGTCTTCTGTTTCTGATCCATGGCTGCCGCCAGGGTCCTGTTTATTCAGGCTGAGACAGGTAGACCCTGAAGCAGGTGCATCCAGTCTGTCTCCCGAGGGATGTTCTATGTTCTCTCCTCCTTCTTTGCTTTTATTTGGCTCACTGGGATCAAGGCCTTGGAGATGATCCTTTGAGGAGCCTCCTGTGTCTTTTGGTTTTTCTGTCCCTTTAGTTCTGGTGTCTTTGTTCCTTGAAAGTTTAAAGTCAAAGTATAAGGGGTTACAACTATATGAAATGGAGGGTTCTGCCTTGGTGAAAATTAATAGTTCTGATGGCCACTGGAGGGCAGTGCTTTCATCTTTGCTCAAAACTGGAAAGAAGGGACCAGTAGGATGTTTGGGTCCCTCATGGCTTTCTTTGCCTGCTGGGTTTGTCTGACAGGTTTCTTTACAAGGGTTAGACTCACACATTTGGATCTCTGACGCCTTCTCAGTCTGACTCTCTAAACTCTGCTCACTTATATCCCCTCCCGAGGCCTTCTGCGTTTCAGCTTTGCTTCCAGGTTCTGAGGGCTCAGCCATACCAGTTTCCGTCTGCTGCTGGGAGACTTCGCTAACTGTCTTTTCTGCTCCTTGGCTTGCTGCCACCTTGATAAAGCCTTTAGGTTTGGGAGAATTGCTTTTTTTGCTCTCCAGGGCATTCTTTGGGTGCGTACTACTGTCACCTTCCATTTGGTCACTGGCTCTCATAAAGAGCAGGAAGGGAAAATTAGGTTTCACTTTGCAGTGTGCTGGGGGGATGTAGTGATAATACTCTGGCTCTGTAGCCCCAGTTCCTTCTTCTCGCTTCATTCTTTTTAACTTAGATAATGTGGAGGCAAGGGATCCCCCATCCTGAGGGTCTTCATCCTCTTTTTTACCATCAAGATTACTACCACTATCCGCGTCTCCCACCTTCTGTAGTACTTGGTCGGAACCCTTCTCATCAGCTTTTGTTCCATCTTCAGAAGTCCCTTCCTCTGCAAGGTCTTTGAAAACTGATGCTATTGATTCAAGTTTGACAGGAGCCTTCTTGGCAAAAGAAAATGACACTCCCAATTTTTGCAACGGGGTACCTAGATTATTTTTAATGCCAAAGCTGACACCTTGGGAGACTAACCCAGGCGCCTGTGCCAGTCCAGTGGTATTAGTGATTTGTACTGCAGTAAAAGGGCCTCCTTTATCTGTGGAGAATTCAGATCCCAGGGCACAAGTGGCAGTGGTACTGATGCCACTGTTTGTTACTGATTCATCTTTATCATCATCTCCACCTTCTTCATCTACAGCCACTGTAGTTGGTCTGAACATAGGACCACTTCCAGGTGCACTACATAATGGTTTAGAAAAATAAAAAACAAAAACACAAGTTTAGGAGCACATTTCACACTTATTAAATACTTACCTCATGCTCTATCCTTCTTCACAGGTAGGTCTGGGAGATACCAAGTGGTAGTCATTCCTTAGCCTTGTGCTAATGAAGGGAATGACCTCAGTGCGGTCAGGCAAAGTCACGCTATTAATCTATCAAGCTACATTTTCAAAACTAGACAGTTGCTGCTATTTTCCCCTAGTGTGTCTAAATTAAAATACTTTATCATTATCATATGGTGCAGTCTACCCATCCTGCACCCATGCTCATTTCTTACTGTATCATCCTACTCATCAGTCTGCTATCAATGTATGGCTGAACATCTGTTCACAAAGGTTCTATTCAGCTAAAAAAAAACCCAAAAAACAAAACAAAACCCCCCCACCCCCCAATTCCCTCTGCTTTCAAATTTCGTATTTTTATTTAAAATTTTTTCATTAAAAAAAAATTGTTATTCTATTACAGTTGTCCCAATTTTTCCTCAAATTTTATTTTAAAAAATGTACATATTCTCTGAGTTCAACACAGTCAGAAATCTCCACTGTGCTACTCTATGGCAGTCTGTGATTAGTATGTCTCTCTTAGAAACTTAAGTCTGTTCCTATCTCCTGGGCACCATACCCAAGCATTTGTTTTGGTTTTGTGATTCTTTCTAGGCATTCCATTCAATGATCATGATACTACCAAGGGCTTTCTCAGCTTTGAAAGCAGGAACACTGAGGAGCCTCAAAGCCAGTGTTTTCAACTCCTGTTATGTCTGAAATGCACACAGTGTGAACTCTAAAGTTATCTGTCAAGGCAAACTGAAGGGCGAAGAGAATGAGATACCTATTTGGTTGAAGTCCTCCTGACCTGAACACTAGTACTAACTGCCTTAAACTCAGGAATCAAATACGTCTGGATAATGCGGTATCCCTTGCTATTGGAAGGGACCCCTGAACTCCTGCTAGTGGAAGATGGGAAACCAACAGAGATGGATAGCAAGGTGCTTACACTGTGTCAGGAAACCTACACCACAGCATGGAAGCCATCAAATTGAATAAAAAGAGGTCTTATTTTGATCTTTTGCTTAGTCTTTGCCATGTTACTTCAGTAATACTTACTATGGGGTCATGCATTGCTCTTAGGACAATGAAACGCCTGATGAGGGTTGAAAACCTTTTATTCTCCCAAGAGATTACTTGGTCATCTTTTAACTGTTTGTTTATAAAACAGAACTAAAAGTCACCTCTGAAGAAAGACACGTATTAAAAAATGTCCTGAACTAGATAGCGGCCTTTTCTATGCTTTTTAAGGAGGCACCCTTGCAACAAGCCCAAGAAGAATGTCCTTACTACATAAAGGGCTGACAAAGAAGGAATCTATAGACAGTTTAACCCAATATTAGAGCTGATAGGTTAGTTCTGTTTCAAAACTTACACTCTATGTGTTCTCTTCTTTCCTTCTGCCTCCAAAAACATAAGAGAAGTTAATAGGTAAACAAGGATCAAGAGGCAAAAATAAACCTAGTAAGTCCAGGAACTTGGAAACTCTCACCCCAACGAAGCTGTAAACTTTTTAATAAACACCGTTTTCTTTTGACTGTAGCCTGTTCCTTCCTTTGGTCCTAGCCAGCCATTAAAAACAAACATGGAGACCTAATCCTTCTTCTTTTTTTTAAATCCTCATCCAAGAATATGTTTACTGATTTTAGAGAGAAAGGAAGGTAGAGAGAGAAAGAGAGAAACATTGATGTGAGAGAGAAACATTGATTGACTGCCTCCTGTACACACCCCGGTTGGGGATCAAACCTGCTTTTGGTGTACAGGATGAAGCTCCAACCAACTGAACCACCCAGCCAGGAGGTACCTAGTCCTTCTGATTGCAGTGTATACCTCATGAATCCTTAGATGCTCAAAGACTGGGTCCCCAAAGTCTAGTTGCTTAGAAATTCAGCCCTAGGTGGAATAAATTCCACTGAAGGCAAAATATGAGCCCCAAATTGTTAATCAAGAACCATGAAGGGACATTAAAGAGAACATTCAAGAAGGTACGAACCTTAGGGAATTCTCTGGGTTTCAGAATGATTAGTACTAACTGTATAGTCCTTAAAAGGTAGTTACAACAACACTTGAAACTGTCCCAGTACTTTTTTTCTTTTTAAAAAATATTTTATTTATTTTTAGAGAGGAGAAGAGAGGGAGAAAAAGAGGGAGGTAAACATTAATGTGTTGGGTGCCTCTCACGCGCCCCCTACTGGGGACTTGGCCCGCAACCCAGGCATGTTCCCTAACTGGGAATCAAACCATCAACCCTTTGGTTCGCAAGCTGGCGCTCAGTCCATTGGGTCATATCAGCCAGGGCTGTGTCCCAGTACTTTTTAAGTATAAATAGAATACTGTAATATATGTGCTTTTCTACATAAGAACACTGGAGATAGGAACAATTAACAGCTCCATAATTTACTGAGCATCTTCTATGTGCTAAGCATTTTTACAAGTACTTTTTATGTAATAATGTAATCATTCCTCACAACAACCGTAAGTAGTAGACGTTTACTACCATCTCCATTTTACAGATAAGATGGGATAAAGGTTACATAATTTAAGGTCACACAGATTGTGGGATATGGTCTTAGAGGAGCATATTCTTAATTGGTGTAGATATGCTTTTAGGTTGAAAGAAGGACCTATTAAAAACTTAAAAGATTGTAATTCTTAAATTATAATCTTAAATCTTAAGGATTATAATTATCTGTAGACCCTCTGAGAGAAAATATCCTCACCATTCAGCTTGTTTTCTTTGCTCTGCCAACTCATGGAGGCGCCGAAGGGCTTTTTCCTGTTTCTTCTCATCCTTGCGGGATCTTGAAGAAACATTTCGAGCAAATTCTCTCTGCTTGAGATCTTTCAATCTCTGGGATAACAAAAGAAGGGAACAGAGGGTGGGTGATTTAGAATAACTTGGGGATCCTGAAAGCAAGGGCTTTAAAAATTACCCTCAATCAATGGTTATAATAGTGCTAGTGTAGAATGCACCGTTATGCTCTCTTCTGATAATTTAAAACACAATGGCTGATTACTTTAGGTAAATGCTTGGAGTATCTGCCTTTCCAATTAGGATAATATACCATTTGCTTTATGGGGCAAACTTAAATGATGTCAGAAGCAACAAGCAAATTTTAGAACACTAGGAGGAAAGAAAAGGGACTATTTAATCACCTGCTCTTCCAGGATGCCAAACTAGACAAACAGAACATGAGATAAATTGTAATAACACAAGCCAAAGAACAGAAAGGGATTAAGCTAGTACAGAAAATTACCCAGGTGTAAGATCTTAAAAAGCAATGTACAGCTTACATGGGGAAGTTATTTGAATCAGAACTAACAGAAAGTATACTTTTATTTCACCATAAAAAGGTGCTATTATTTCTTTTCAGCATTAACAGTTTTCCTTATAACTATCCAACGAACCATCTTCCAATGCCAGCATGTTCAGAGCTCACCAGTCTGACCACAGTTCATCTGGTCAGTCTGCTGAAATTAGACAGTAGTATGTGTAGCTTTTCATTGCTTCATGGCCCTGAGAGGAACATCCGGGGGATGAGGAGGGAGAATAGAGATAAGTCAAAGAATTTATTACTTATAATCCTAATGAAAGAATGGGTCTTTTATTGTCAGAAGCTATTATACCAATTTCCTTAAAACAAAAGAACAATAACCAAAAAAGAATAGTGTTATGACACACTAGTGACAGAGTCCAGGCATATCTATCAGCAATGAAGACAGAACTAAAATTATTTTCAACACACTAGATAATATAAAAAACAAAACAAACCAAAACACATACATTATCCTATGCTTTTACAACAGCAATGGGAAAAAGAATTTGACCCAATATAAAGTGGACATTGCTTTGTGGGAAGGCATGATGTTCAACAGACAGAGAAATTTTCTTATCTAACATTTATGAAATGTGTTTTGAATATTTTTGAATTGGGAAGGGGAAAGGGTGGAAAGACACACACAAAAGAAGATATACAGCTAAAGACACTAGTAGAAAAACTCACTCTTGTGATCTGGGCTCCCAAATTAGAAGGATTTGCTTTCAATACATCAGCTGAAAATGTCACATCACAAAGAAAAAAAAGTGAAAATAAAACAAGAGTGGAAGAGAAAAAAAATAAAGCAAGCATTACTACACAAGCTCTCTTAGTGAATCTGCAAACTATCATACTGAACAATCGGGGACAAAGCCATCAACTCGAAGGGTTGGGGAGGAGGGAAGCACCTACACAACACACATATGTGTACGTACACACAGACTGACACAGTGATAATCCCTCCCAGATAAATGGAAGTACTGCATTTTTTCAGGAAACATGGTCACAGAACTTTATGAAAGACCACTGCTGTCTCAAAGCTGTTAGTCTTAGTTACATTTACCTTTATTTTGGGGATGCTCAAGTAACCAACAGCTGGCAAAATAGTTTTACTGAGGTAATTTGCTGCCCAGAATTATAATTTTTTAAAAAATATTTTATTAATTTTTAGAGAGAGGGGAAGAGAGGGAGAAGAGGAGAGAAATAATGATGTGAGAGAGAAACATTTATCCAGTTGCCTCTCCGGGAAGGGTCAGAATTATAACTTTTATAAAAACCACTTTTAGATGGAGGATCAACTATTTTAAATAAATATGAATTATAATTTCCTCCTTCTGAAGAAAATGGAAATAGATAAAGAGCCTGTCAGGAATATAATGATTACACTAGGTCACAGACCTACTCTTCTCTTTTTTTTTAGTTCTTCCCCAAACACTTAACAGGCTCTCTAGCCAAGATGTAAATACAATGTATGTTTTTTTCACATCTGCTGTCTTCTCCCAGCCACCCAATAAGCCTGGAAAATCTCCCCGTGTCCAGTCATTTCCTTCCCTCTCCCAAATATTCCATCACTTTTAAGAGTTATTTCCCAAACTACAGGACACTGTCCAAAGAATGAGCATTTTATGGAAGTCTGGCTAAGGGTAAGCCAAAGATTAAGCTTTCCAACCACTCAGCAAGCCACTGGGTGTGCAATCTTGAGTTGAAGGGGATAGGACTATGTCCACATCGTCCTGAAGACAATCTATGTCAAGTTCCTACCACATCATAACAGGAGGTAGGGAGTGAAGAAAACGAGATGTTGTCAATAAAATGAATCCAAATTGCAGCCCCATCTATGCCAAGTTATCCTGGTTCTATATAGGGTGCAGCAATACCCACGTCACCTTCCCTAACTTAATCTGAGGTCTCTTTCAGATAAGTGCATTATGATGATAAAAGTGAATTCTTAACTCAAAGCCTCTCCTCTCTACTCAAGGTCAAACTAAATTCCCCTCACAATGTCTCCACTGATCTCTCGTAAGATAGGATTTTCCTTCTTTTTGAACTGTTGTATTAGCACTTTGTGATAGAACTTTTCTGGTAATCATCATTTTGCTGACTATACTTATGTATAAAGTTTCAGGGCAGAAAACTTAGGTTCGAATCCATTAATTACTAGCCAAGTGGTTTCACCTCTTTGAGCTCCAGTTCTCTCATCAGAAAAAGGGCTATCTAGCAACAGATTTATAAGGTAAGTTTCAAAAAATGTAAAGCACTTAGAAATGTCAAAATTGTTCAATACTGCCTCCCCCACACCTTTAGTCGAAGAAAGGACTCGGCTTATTTTTATAATAAGCCCTGCAGTGCACAGGGCAATACTAAAACTAGAAAATGTGTAAACGGTTGGTGAATAGTTTGGCCTAAACACTGGATCCTTGGCTTTTCCCTATATAAATTTTTATCATTTATAGAAACATTTGATTAGGAAATATTTTCATATCTCTACTAGGGACATATGCAAGTTATATAACAGTATGTTTTTTCTAGCTATTACTCTCAAATAGTAAGGAGCCTCATTCTTTAGATAATCAAGAAATCTAAAAAGCCCCTTATTTCTGGACAGAACTGGGTCAGATGCCAAAAAAGATCCTGACCAGGAAATTCTCAATTTCCTATCTAAAAAGTAATTTTTATAAAAAGGTACCAGACCCTAATTCAGAGCCAGGTTTTCTAAAGTTTCCCATTTTATTCCAAAAGGCTACCAAGCCTGGCTCATTTGTCACTGAGTATCCACATGAAATTCTCTCTGTGATTTGTACTTCAACTTTCCTCTTAAGTTCTAAAGAGAAAGAACTTCAGAAAACTTCTTCTATGTGAGACTAGAGAGGCAACACACCTGTGTTTATTAGAGAAGAGACAGAGCTCATGCAAGGAGAACAAAATTATAGATGTGCTATCAATCCAAAAAAACTCTTTTCATAAGCTGAGCAAATTCCATGTCATACACAAAAATTCAAGTTAGGCTCCAAACTGGGACACAGTCTCATTTGAACGGTATAATTAATCATTTAAGCTTGTTCCAAAGCCAATATATGCCCTTATCTCTAAAAATTATAAAGTAGGCTAATAAATTTGCTTATTTACTATTAATGTTTATTAATAAAAAGTTAAGCCAAATAACACATTTTTAGCTGGAAAATATTTGATTCGCTAAAAAGGAGACTGAACCCCACTCAAATGAAAAGGTTTCAAGATCCTGTTTTCCAGAAAAACCAATAGCATGTTTCCAAAAAGATATACGTTTGTGGCACAGAACATGAGGGAAGAAACATTTGTCACTGATTTTGAATCACATGGTAGCTGGGTTTCCATTAAATTTCTCAAAAGACCAGTAGAGGGAAGGCCTTACCAAACAAGCTAGCGTTTTTGGTGCTCCATCCACATAAACTACGGCTATTTGGGCTAAAGACCATTTCAAATGTAAATGACATTCCTGTTCTTAAAACACAGCTAAATAGCACTGTGTTGGCATAAAAAAATGTCTACTCTAGGAACAAACTCCTACTCCACTATGCAACTGTAAACAAATTAAACCAGGAAAATGAATCTGGTAAATCTTCCACAGGTTTTTCATGTGGGTGATAAATTTGCCCACATCACCAACAATGTGAAGTGTCAATAGCAAAGAATGGCACTGTGTTTAAGCTGAAAATGAATGAGATAAAGATACACCTATACAGCTTTCCCTAACAAAATCATAAGAGTCTGAGTCTAATAAAACATTTTGTTAACTTTCGGTGCTACTCTTCTCTCCTCTATCAAAACAGAATTTGATGCTTCAAGTTTGTTGAGTATACTTTACCAGCAACAATTCTTTCTCAAGTATTTTATATCTATTATCTCAATTTAAGAAATAAAAACTATTGTTTCCATGTGAAAAAACAGGCAGAATATAGGCAGAGAGTATTTCCTATTGCCACTAAAAATCTTATGTTCTAATATTTACTTAATTGTAAAGAGAAAACCTAAATTTGTCTCTGTAGGGTCAAAAGATTATCCACAGTCTCCTTCTCTTACTAGATAGCAACCCCACTCTCCCAGGACAGGGACTTCCAAAACTAACCTTGCAATACATACACCACTGTCTATGACGCAAGAGATGCTCAATAAACATGAATCAAATGTTTCAGGGGAAAGAGGGGAAGGGTTGTCAAGGAACATGTATAAAGGATCCATGGACAAAGACAACTTGCAGGGGCGGGGGTAGAATGTGGAAAGGGGGGTGGGTAGGGCAGGGGGAGGGTAATGGGGGGAAAATGGGGACAATGGTAGTTGAACAGCAGCAGCAGCAACAACAACAACAACAACAACAACAAAACCCATTAAAAAACCCCGCATTTATCAAATTGGTTTGAGTTTTAAAATGAGATGTTGGGAGAGCAAACACATACATATATTTTTATGTATTATTTCTTGGCTATGAAAAGAGATAACAGAAAAATGAGTAAAGAAGGGGTAGCTGTATGTACCTCAATCTTTTTCTGGCTAAATATTACCTGAACTTTTCTGAACCTCAATCTCTCACTCCCTTTCCTCTCTATGTTAACAATCCTACACATCCCAAATCCACGGCCTCATCTCCCCAGTTTCCTCATCTCTCCACTGTTTCCTGCTTTGTTCTTTTAACATTAATGTGGATTTCCTCTCCCAAACTGTAGTAATCATACTGCAGTTGTTACTTGGCCAAGTTACTCTGATTCGAGTCTGTTTGATACTTCTGGGTAAGATCATCCAGGACATCTCCATGTTTGATGAGGGAGGGAAAAGACCAGGAGAAAACACAAGGTGTCAGCATTAGAGGTACTCAGAGAAGGAAGATTACAGGTAAATGATTAAGGAATTCCAAGTTACAGGATAATAGATATACATTCTTGCTTTTAGCACGTGTGAATCAGTAAGTAGTGAAAATGAATTTTATTCTGTATTACAAAAATATCAAATGTTTGGTAACACAAAAAAACTAAACACTAAAGCTGATTATAAATACTGGAAAAAAATCAGAGGGAAAGAGAGACATATACATTCTTTTTTGCTGGGTAAGAGTAGTACTAATTAGTCATTATGACAATACTTAACCTTTTATGCCCAAATTTTGTAACACAGTAACTATTAATATCATTTGGGAAATATCAAATTAATGTCATAAAATCATTGTGTAATGCTTGCTTTATGATGTTAAAAAATTCAGCAAAAGGCCTTAAAAGTATGGTATATTCTTTAATACCAGATGTGCCCGCTTTAAGGTACTTTACACACAGGCAAGCACACATACATATAGACGGTCACCATCACCACTAAAATTTAAGGTGGAAAGTAAGGTTTTAAAAATAATTTTATTGAAATATAATGCATATACCATAAAATTCACACATTTAAAGTGTAAAATTTGGTGGGCGTAGTACATTCACAGGGTTATGCAACCATCACCACTAAATTTAGAACATTTCCATTTCCCCAAAAGAAACCCCACAGACATTAGTAGTCACTCCCTGTTGTCCCTTTCCACCCAGTCCCTAGAAACCTAACCTATGTTCTCTATAGATTTGCTTGTTCTGGACTTTTCATATAAATTAAAACATAATATGGGGGTCTTTGTGACTGGCTCTTTTCACATAGCATAGTATTTTCAAGGTTTGTGCATGGTATATCTATCGCTAAGCCATTCCTTTTTATTGCTGAATAACATTACATTATAGGGATATATCACTTTGTTTATCCATTCGTCAGCTGATGGATATTTAGGTTGCTTCCACTTTTATTATGCATAATGCAGCCATGGACAATCTTGTACAAGTTTTTGTGTGGACATATATTTTCATTTCTATTGGGTATAAACTGGTCATATGGTAAGTCTACACTGAACATTTTGAGGAGCTGCCAAACTGTTTTCCGGAGGGGGCACATCATTAGCAACCCCATCAGCAATGTGGGAGTTTTAATTTCCTCATATCCTCTTCAACGTCTGTTAATGTGTCTTTTTAATTTTAGCCATCCCAGTACAATAGGGGTGAAATAGTATGCCATTGTGGTTTTGTGCATAACCAGTTTTAAGTTAGCCTTCTAGGTCACATCTGCAGCCAAAGAGTTGCCCTCTATGTAACATTTGATGGGTCATAGGAGCTGCTTGGGCCCAAAGCAAATGAAACAGGAGCATCCCAGTTCAGAGCTCTTTTCAGCAGTGTCACTCACAGGCTTATCATTCATTACGTTGCTTTGACTTTTCAAATCACCACCACAGTGCAATACTGTGATAAATATGAGCAGACAGCAGGTTCTTGAATAATGTCATTTCATTATAATGTTGATAAGAAAAAAAAAAAGAAAGGAAAATTAATTCCTGGCGAGGGCCATTCTCTGTGTAGTTTGCACACGCTCCCCACATCTATGTGGGTTTTTCTCTAGGTACTCCGTTTCCTCCCACATCCCTGAGATGAACTGGTGTTTCTACACACTGTCCCAGTCCGAGTGACTGTGAGGGCGACGGAAGGGCATCCTGTCCAGAGTGGGTGCTGGTCGTGCTCCCTGAATGTCCAGGAGAGGCTCTGACCGCCTTCAATCCAGGTTGGAAAATAATTATCTCACTTGTTTTTATTAATATTTCTTAAATGTCTGTATAGTTCACATTTATTTCAATGTTTAATATTAGAAGTGTTTTGGGTCTTTATTTAGAAGTTTGGTGATATTTCTGTGACCAGAAATATACTGCGGGAACTTAGCTTGTTTCTATCAGTAAAACTGGTTTTGTTCCATGTTGTTTTGCTTCAAGTTGTAGTTTCCAAGAGACATTTCCTACTGACAATGTTAAATGAGGACTGACTTTACAGGGGCAGAAGGGGGCTTGAAAACCGCAGAACATAAATAAGGTAAAATCATATTTACTCAAATTTGGGGTGTGTGCCAAGATGAAGAGTTCGAAATACACGGTAAGAGAATACAGGGTTTACCAGCAATCTTTGCTTCCAAGAGCTCTGTTTAGGGTTATTTCTGCTCACGAGCAAGTCAGCTTTCCTAAATAGACTGTTTTCCAAGGTTTTCTAGGTTGTGATAGCTGGGTATAAGAAGTCTATTCCCAACAAAAGCAGAGGTGGAGAGTAGGTAAGATTTAATAGGTGAAGAGCCTTAAAACATGCTCAGTTTTTTAGAAGACTGGCCAAAGGATGTCAATTCTCTTATTAAGCAAAACAGCCTAAAGAAAATGGCATCCATAGTGGTACAAGTATCACCGAACCTAAAATTTTCATCTTTTTGATACAGGTTATTAAAATAAAACTACAATGTGTCCAAGTTAGAAGATATATACCTCTCTTCACAACTGCTTTGCTTTTCAAAGTGTAGCCTCTTCAGAGGTGAATTGTGCTGTTAAAGCCAACATTTACAAAGCTTTGGGATTCGTAAGTACTTTATGATTTTCTAAGGATAAACATTCCATAAAGACCCAAAATATAGAGTACCTATGGAATATCTTCATGTATATGATCTTAGTCATATACTAAGTCATATACTTTGCTTCTTAGAAGGGTCATTATCTTTTTATTTTAGCCCTAAAATTATCTTCTCTCGCCTTGGTTTTTTAATTTATTGAGTTCTGTGCTTCCCCCCATTGAATATCAAAGTAGCACTGCAACAGGAATCTACTTCGCATTTCTTTAAATCTGCAGTGGCTTGCCAGAGGTCCAGTTGGTTCTTATGTGTCAAGCATACAGAGGATCAAATGCAATGAATTATCTTGGGAGGCAAAAACCCAACAGGTAAACAATGAAACTTCAAGTGGAAAATGATCACTCCACACTTGAATGAAATCTGTAAGTGATCATTCCTTCCATCACCATGGAATATCTCAGAAAACATTTAAAGTCAAAACATTTCATTTTCGAGAAATAAGAAAAACTAAAATTTCTGTTCCTTGGTAATATATATTACTGGGTACTGAAACAGTCAACTAAAAGTAAGTAATGCTATCAAAAAGTAATTGTAACAGTTTAGACAAAGTTAACTAAATCATATAATAATAGATTCTATTCTGAACAATTTAGAATTGACAAGTTACTGATGGTTGCTACAGGTTTAATCTGTTTTAGTGCAGCTATTTAAAGCTCAGGAAACCACTGCTTTTACAGCTGAAACAGGTCTTGGTATTAAATGAGTCTTCAGTCTTTTCCAAAAATGTAAAAAAGTCAGGGGTTTTCATACTGAAGCTATTTGCAGAAAGAGGAGGCAGTGTGAAAGCATTCTTTCCTCTGACCAAGATATCGATTCTACAAGTATTTCTCAAAGCTGCTTTACAGTACCAGATTTTGAAAACTGGATCTGACTACCACATACGGTTTTGAAATTGCAAGGAAGTTGGACCCAATAAGGCAACTTTTCAATGTGCTACTTCCCTGGTATCAATTAGAGCCCGTGAGAGTCTGTTGAGAGGAGGGAAAGTTATAAGACTGGGTCACAGACTCAAATGTTTAGAGGAGTTTGTTTTGGCAGGCAATATAATGAATCAACACAGGTTGATGTAAGAGAAAAGATGAAGTGGAAACAGCTAACTGGAGAGTTAGTGCATATGCATGCCTTTCAAGAGATGGCAACTATTCAGCTTCAGCCAACTCTCATGGTGAAATGTATGCCTAATGTTCTCAGAAATTTTAATTTTTTAAGATGTGCCGAAGCCTGAATTACAGAAAATCTCATTTAAAAAAACTGAGAACTGAAATTAAAGGGGAAAAAACTAGTATCACAAAGACCAGGCAAAACATAGGTGTGGGACAATTTTTAGTCTCTGGTTTATGTACTAGAGGCTGGTGGGTGAGGAGTCCTTTAGTGGCATAAAAGAGAGTAAGGCTGGAAAATTCCTGAGTAGATAACAAGGCACTAAGAAAGAAAAGCAAAACAACAACAAAATTCAGGCACTGACTGTTACTGGGCTGCTACAAATTTACCTCTGGGGAGAAAAACATTTTTTGGAGTTTAAAATTTAAGATCTCTGAAAAGCTAAAAAAATGGTTTCCATTGTCATATCAATTGGCAGACAGGTTTTTTCTCTTTTTTTAATAGAATTAAAAAAAAAAAGGTCCTCACCCAAGGATATGTTTACTGGTTTTAGAAAGAGAGGGAGGGCGGGAGCGAGAGTGAGAGAGAAGCTGCCTCCTATATGCACACTGACCAGGGATTGAACCCACAACCTTTTGGTGCACGGGCTGACGCTCCAACCAACTGGGCCACCTGGCCAGGGCAGTAGACATATTTTAAAAGGTATGCAAAATAAAGAAACAGGGAGGTAGAGACAGAAAAATGTTTAGTTCGAAGTCAACTTTAAGTTATAACTAAGTCAACAAAGGTAGAAGATGGACACTAACACTTAGCACTCAGGCATATCAGAGCCAACTTACAATATAAAAAGGAATCACTGGGTTA
The DNA here is from genome assembly GCA_004026545.1 of Mormoops blainvillei. Lineage (NCBI taxonomy): Eukaryota > Metazoa > Chordata > Mammalia > Chiroptera > Mormoopidae > Mormoops > Mormoops blainvillei. Next base: position 114,234 of record PVJD01000406.1, on the reverse strand, counting down.
TCTCTTGAGGAATGGGGTAAAGCATACCTTTGAAGATCTCAAAATGTACTGAAATGATTACTTTAAAACAAGGGTTAAACCACTGAAAAGAGCCAAAATGTCTAACTAGCTTTTTAATCTTTGAAGATCACAATGATATTTGTCTTGATATTTGTGTATCAAGATATTTTCCAAAAAGATATCAAGATGACTTGCTTCACAAAATATCTTAGAAAATTTGAGGAAAAACTAGTGGGTAATGAGAGGGAAAAATAATCACCACAAATGAGGGTGATTCTGTAGTTCCTTTTTGAAAGATTATTTGTGTTTAATGAAGATAAGTGCATGTTCAGAATCTTGCCTATACCAGTAGTTTACCATACATAATAGATTATTTCTCTGGAAAGTTTTAATGATGAAAATTTGATGGAAGATGCAAACTAGGAATTACTAACATAGGGTTGAAAGTACTTACCTATTATTTCAGATTCATAATAATCCTGTGTGCCTTCCTGGAAGACAAGACAGGGTGTCTTTATGATTTTAAAGCATAAATTTGGAAAATGGTAGGTCCATTTGTATGGTAAGTTCATGTCCATCAAAGTGGAATAAAAAAATGGGACCTACCTCCTCTTAGGGGTTATTTAGCTGTTGTACCATGGTCAATTAAAGGCTCTTTAGAAATTCTAAGTGAAGGGAAGAGTGTAACTATACAAAAGTTTAGTGCTGTGCATTTTTCTGTTTACATATTTATAGTATTGTATCAAGATTCTACCCCTTGCATTACGAGAGTGGTACAAAGGAAGATGAAAAACCCCACATTGAAACCAAATAAAGAATATGCCACCAAAAACAAAGTAACAAACTCATACTACATTAATTCTAACACATAAGAGCGGCTTTCCACCAAGGTGGAAAAATAAGCTAACATGCATTCACGTTAATTATGCCAGTTAAAGGTTCTTTTCCCAGACCAGGGAATCACAGATATATCCTCTATTAATGAATAAGGTAGTCTATGAATCCTCTACAGGATATCCTAATTTTGTATTTTCATTTTCATGATAATCTAAAAAAAAACCAACAAATATTTAAGATCATCTAGATAAATGTTTACAACATAACTGGGGAGTTAAAATGATAGTCATTTGTACCAAGCAAAGGTCAAATGATATCAAAATATCGTATGTATTTGAAAGTTTTCAGCTGTCCTAATAGTACAGAGTTTCTCAATCTCAGCACTACTGATTCACATTTGGGGCCAAGTAACTTGTTTGCTGGGAGCTTTCTGGGCACTGTAAATTGTTTAAGAGCACCCTTGGCCTCCACCCACTAGATGCCAGTAGCCCTATCCCCCTATAGTTGTGGTATCAAAAATGTCTCCAGACATTGCCAAGTATCTTCCAGGAGACACAATCTCCCCAGGTACAGAACCACCTCAACAGGAAAAGTGGTGAGAGAGTTGAGTCAAACCTAAGTGCACAGGAGAATAAACATGTCAAATTCAAATGAATCAGGGCTATAACAATTTCTACTTCTCTCACGTCGAAAGAAACATTACTAAAACTTGTCCTCCATCACATTAATGTTGTCAATGTGAATTTTATTAGTTCTACATTTAATTGTGAACCTGTTTTGCTTTGATAGATTTTTCCCACCTTAGAAAGCAAGTGTACATATTATTCAAATTTGAATTACACTTTTCCTGGTTTATTCTTTTCTAATCGAAAATTTACTCAGGAGACTTTTCATCAACTAAAAATGTAACCTTTCTAAATGTCCTTTTGGTCCTTAAAGTTTCTTCTGGAGTCTTAAACTAATCACAGAGCTTAACTGGAGATATTTTCAAGAACTCAAAAAAGTGAATATGTAGCTTAGATGTAAAATGTCTTTGTTAATTCCATAAAAAATAACCCCAAAATCTGAATTATATATACACTAAAAAGCTGGAAAAGTTACTGAGTAAGTATTATTCACTACTGCATTCTTCTTGGCAGATGATTCTTGGAAGGAGTAAGGTAATTGCCAATATATCTTACCCTTATATGTATGATCTCTCAATTTCTCTTTTACAAATCAGGCAGAACTGACAATATATTAAAATAATGTACAAAAAGTTGAAAAGCTGTCTTAAATGAAACTCTATCAGTGAAAGAATCTTAAATTGGTTGGGTGTGGTTAAATGCAGAAGAGATTATTGCATAAAGTACAATATTACTACAACCAGCTTGAAAATTATCCCTGTGGTAGTAAAAGTAAAGCTTAGTTAAAGCCTGCCTTTTTTCTGCGCTCTGAAATCTTTGATTGGTTGAAAAATAAAGCAAAGCAAAGATTAAAAAAATACTGTTGGTTTAACAGGACCACCTTAAGAGTGCATTCCAAAAATGCCCTTAAATCTTGTAAGTTTAACAAATACAACCATGTACCCCCAAAGACCTAACAAGTTCTGCTAAAGTCACCCAAGATCAAATAGCTCAAAATTCTTTAATAAGCCAGAACTGTGCAATAGATTTAAAGGTTAATTTCCTCCTTCTGAAATCCCACAGAGGAACTATTGCTCCCTTTTCTTTATGCCAGTAACTAGTTGGGTACAACCCCCTGCACCCCGTCAAATTAATGAAGAAAAAAAAAGACTGCAAAGAATGTGTAATTCATTTTTCAGCAAGCTCTTCAACATTTGGCATCAGAGTTTTTTGTTAAAGTTAAGATAGCACATAATTTTATTTATTTTCCTTCTCAAGATCTAGCTACCTTCCAAGGGTATAATAAAATGACTTACTGATAGCAAAGAGCAGCTAAAAAAGCATGAATTATTCTATACAGAAGATGAAATGACCAGTCTGGGATATCTGTCAACAGTTTGCCATGTACAGAAGGGGAAGAAAGAAAAACAAAGCTCCCGGGGAGCCTCAGTTGAATTACCAAGTCAAATACAAATTGAGAAAACCAATCAAACCAAAAATTTTACGCAAGATATATGGAGCTCACAATTCTTCACACTACATAAAATGTTGGAAGGGTGGGTAAGGAGGGTGGGTCTATGTCAGGACTGAAAAAAAGTCAAGCCAGTCAGGTGACTTGATATAGTCTCTGCAGATATAAGAAACCACAGTCATGAAGTATTTTGGATTCACTTAAAATTCAATAGTTGTAACAACAAATAAAGTATCTTTGTTTGTTAACAAATAACTACTCCTCACCTGTTTGTGTGCATGATCATAGGAGTTAATATGGTTGTCAAATTCCTGATGTTTCTGATATTGCTTATCACAGAGTTCACAGTAAAAGTTGGCTCTGAGGTCTTCCAATGCTTTGGCAATTGCCTTCTCCTTATCAACATAATCCTGTAAAGAACCATAAAGTTAAAAAAAAGAAAAAAAAGCAGTCTTACCTGAAGAGAAGCTAAATAAAAATATGCACCTAGACGCACTTTAGTGAAACTACAAGAGACCAAAGACGATCAAATCATAAAACTACCCAGAAAAAAAAAAACACCCACAAACAGACTGATAGCAGACTGAAAAGCAACAACAGAAGGTGGAAGACAGTGTACTTTAGTGTGCTAAGAAAAGATACATTTTCATTTATGTACCAAATAGTTTCTCGGAAATGATGAAATGAAGGCATTTCCATACAAAAAAGTTAGATTTCTTTCACCAACAGATTTGTCAGATTTTTTTCTCCCCTTCTTTCTCCCCGTCCCCCACTAAAAATAAATTGATAAAATCTTACCAAAAAAAAAAAAAAAAAGGAAAGGAAAGGAAAGAAAAAAGTCCAAATACACGCTGATTACAAGCGGTCCCCCTAAAACACAGGACTCAGAAAGCTGAAAGTTAAAAGATAAAGAAAGAAAAAGATATACCAGGCAAATACTAGAAGAAAGCTGGAGTAACATTAATATTCAACTTTTTAGACATTACCATGGCCAGTTATGGAGGTAAATATTAAAAGATTATTCTCCAAATAAGTTGCACTGCTAATTTCAAAATGCCAACACAGACATATGTTGGTTATTCACTGGTTTTAATGAGGTTCTGGTGCAAAACTGTGGGACTGACCCAAGAGATGGTCCAATATGCCTCAGCAGTTCCACTTAAAAACTAGACATCAAAAGACATCTTAAAACAAGCTGAGTATATTCATTTGATGTAAGTAGAACAGAATAATGAGAAGGGGAAAGAGATGATAAATGATTTACATATTTGCTAGTCTTTCACAGCAGGGTAGATGCACCATTTTCACAATGAGTTTTAGTTAACAGACCTAAAGAGAAGGAGGCTTCTAAAATTGGTCTTCTATTCAGTATTGTAACTTTCGGATATACTTTCAAAGCAGCTTTAGCATCTACCATCTCTCTACTGTTTCTTACATGAGCTACTTGGTCAGCAAGAAAAGGTTGCTGTATTTTGTGGAATGCCAGTAAAGAACTACTTTGGGTAAATTTATTAAAACTAGAAAGTAAATATATAGCACGTTATGATTTCTGCGCTATTCAATCCTTATAATAACCTTCTCTAAATACCCTGGGCAGTTTCATGTTGTCTGGCTGTTAAACAGCTTGTTGATATTGTTCCTTCCCAGTGCTGGTTTCCCCCCAAGATAGAAATCAGAAAGAAATCACTTTTCCAACCTCCCTTCAAACTAGGGTGCAGGCATGTGACCCACCCTCTTCTGTCAGAGGCATCTACATGAGACTTCGATCCCAAAGTGAGCAGTATGAAGTAGCAGGTAAGAAAAATCCATCTTCTAGCAATGGTGACTGAAGAAGCATATCTTAATTCTATCTTGGTTTTTACTTCATTCTATAAATGATCTTTTTTATAATGTTTCTATAGATTTTGAAGATTTACTCTTCCAAAGAAAGAGATCAGGACATTGCATTAAAAAAACACACACATCCTAATTAAATTTTGATTATAAGAGATTCCTAAGCCCTGGCTGGGTGGCTCTGTCAGTTGGGGCATCGTCCTGTACACCAAAAGGTTGTGGGATAGATCCCCGGTCAAGGTGTGTACAGGAAGGCAACTGACCGATGTTTCTCACACTGATGTCTCCCCCCACCCCATTCTTTCCCCTCTAATATCAATAAACATAATACCCCCAGGTGAGGGTTAAAAAAAAAAAAAAAAGACACTCCTCACAGTATCTCAGGCCTTTCAATGGAAATCTTCCTAAAAAAGATTTCCCAATTTTTCAAGAAATTTCTTTAAAATTTTAAAAAATTGTATTTCATTATTGATGCCATTAGTTGTCACAATTTTCCCCCCTTTGTCCCCTCCCCCCAGCCTCCCCATACTCCCTCAGGCAATCCCCACACAGCAGCCTATGACTATGGGTCATGCATATATGTTCTTTGACTACTCTAGTCCCTATGCTGTACTTTACATCCCTATGACTATTCTGTAACCACCAATTTATACTTCTTAATCCCTTCACCTTTTTCACCCATTCCCCCGACCACCCTCCCATCTGGTACCCATCAAAACAGATTCTTTGTATCTATGAGTCTGTTTCTGTTTTGCTTGTTAATTTTGTTTAGATTCAATTGTTAATAGATATGTATTTATTGCCTTTTTATTGTTCATAGTTCTGATCTTTAAAGGAGACTCTAACATTTCACATAATACTAGCTTGGTGGCGATGAACTCCTTTAGCTTTTCCTTGCCTGGGGAGCTCTTTATCTGTCCTTTGATTCTAAATGATAGCTTTGCTGGATAGGATAATCATGGTTGTAGGTCCTTGCTTTTCATCAGTTTGAATATTTCTTGCCAGTCCTTTCTAGCCTGCAAAGTTTCTTTTGAGAAATCAGCTGACAGTCTTACGGGAGCTACCTTGTAGGTAACTAACTTCTTTTCTCTTGTACTTTTAAGATTCTCTCTTTGTATTTAACCTTTGGTGTTTTGATTATGTTGTGTCTTGGGAGTGGGCGTCTTTGGGTTTGTCTTGTTTGGGATTCTCTGTGCTTCCTGGACTTGTATATCTATTTCCTTCACCAAGTTAGGGAAATTTTCTGTCATTATTTTTTCAAATAGGTTTCTACTTTCTTGCTCTTTCACTTCTCCTTCTGGCACCCCCATGATGTGAATGTTGGTATACTTGAAGTTGTTCCAGAGGCACCTTACACTATCCTGATTTTTCTGGATTCTTTTTTCTTCTTGCTGTTCTGACTGGCTGCTTTTTGCTTATGTTCTAAATTGCTGATTTGATTCTTGGCTTTAGCCACTCTACTGTTGGTTCCATGTAAACTGCTCTTTATTTCAATTAGTGTATCCTTTGTTTCTGACTGGATCTTTTTTATGCTGTTGGGGTCCTCACTAAGTTCCTTGAGCATCATTATCACTAGTGTTTTGAATCGGCATCGGGTAGATTGCCTGTCTCCATTTTGTTTAGTTCTTTTTCTGGACTTTTGTTCTGTTCTTTCATTTGGGCCACATTTCTTTGTCTCATTTTGGCAACCTCCCTGTGTTTGTTTCTATGTATTATGTAGAGCTGCTATGTCTCCCAGGCTTCATAGAGTAGCCTAATGTAGTAGGTGCCCTGTAGAGTCCACTGGCACAAACTGCCCTATTATCCAAGCTGGGTACTCAAGGTGTACCCGCCGTGTGAGCTGTGTACACCCTCCTGTTGTAGTTGAGTTTTGACTGCTCTTGGCATGTCCAAGGTCCGCTACTGCCTGTGTTCTGTCCAGGGTCATACAGCATAAGCTACAAAACAATTTGCAGATGGTTACTACTTGTGCTGGGCTTGGAGGTGCCCAGTAAAGGCCAAACTGTGTACCAGGGTTAGCTTATGCTAGTCCTGGGCCTGGGGAAACTTAGTGAGAAGTACAGGGCTTGCTGAAGCCTGATGCTGGTGTCTGAGAGAATTAAGGAAAACCTGAAGCATGGGTCAAGACAAGCCATCTGTATGGAAAAGCCAATGAAAGCAGCTTGGGCAGGCCTGAAAGTTCGGTGGGGCAGGGAGGGCCTCAGGGAGGGCCTCGGGGAATCACCAGGGCAGGGAAAACAGTGAGTCAGGTTGATGGGAGTATGGTGCCCTCCCGCAGGCTCTGTGGCTCTGTGGCTCTGTGTGGGGAGGGCTCAAAAAGGAACAATGGCCTCTGCCAGAACTCCTGTCTGGAGTTCCTGTCTGGAGAAAGCTCCCCACCAGCTGTCACCTTGATACTCGACAATTCAGTTTCTTCCCATCTGTCTCTGAGGTTTTCAATCTGCTGCCCCAGCGCTGGAGCTCAGAGGGAGTGAGTCCAAGTAGGTCTGTACACAGGCCCTTAAAGAGGAACTGCCTGGGATTCCGGCAGTTTCTGTTTTCCACAGCCTCAATCTCTGCTCGTTTTTACAACCAGAAGTTACGGCGACTTATCTCCCTGGCACTAGAACTCTGGGCTGGGATGCTTTGCTCCTGAGCCATCCGGATTTTTACCCACCATACATGGGTGTGGGACCAGCCCATTCCGCATCTCTGCCCCTCCTACCAGTCTAGATGTGGTTTCTTCTTTAATTCTGCAGTTGTAGGACTTCCATTCAGCTCAATTTCTCAGGGTTCTAAATGACTGTCCTATAGTTTAGTTGTAATTGTGATGTGGTTGTGTGAGGCGGTGAGCTGTGTTTACCTACACCGCCATCTTGACGGGAAGTTTCATAGAAATTTCTTTTAGGAGTCTCTAGGAGGCAAACTAATTTTTTTTTTTTAAAGATTTTATTTACTTATTTTTAGAGAGAAGGGAAGGGAGGGAGAAAGAGAGGGAGAGAAACATCAAGGTGTGGTTACCTCTTGCACGCCCTCTACCAGGGACCTGGCCCACAACCCAGGCATGTGCCCTGGCTGGGAATTGAACCAGCAACCCTTTGGTTTGTAGGCCAGTACTCAATCCACTGAGCCACATCAGCCAGGGCCAAACTAATGTTTTTATGTAAAAATTTATCCATTTTTATCTTTACTCTTAAGATATTTTTATTGGGGATACAATTCTAGGTTGAAGATTCCATTAGAGTTTACTAAAAGTCTTTTTACTGTGATATTTTATAGTCTTACCAGAATGTATCTATGTATAGACTTTTTAAAAATCTTGCTTGAGATTCATTAGGCTTCCTGAATATGTGAGCTGCACCTTTCATCAATTCTGGAATCTTCCCTTTAAACACTGCCTCTGCCTTATTCTTTTTCTTTCTTTCTGGATCTCTGCCTATTCTTTACTATCTAACTCTTAACCACTCTCACATATTTTCCATTTCTTTCTTGTCCCCCCTTCCACTTTTCACTGCATTGTGGGTTATTTTCAGATGCATTATAATTTAATATTCTGCCTTGTATAATCTGCTATTAAAGGTTCTCAGTGAGTTTTTATATGGTCTCTTGCCCTTCACTCATAATCTCAATCTTGTTTATTTCTTTAAATACATTAAATTAGCTTCTAATGTATTTTTCCTTTCTCTCTGGGCAATTTAATCCATTCCTGCGACTTTAAAATCATCAGTATGCAGACACTTCCCAAACTTATATCTCTTGCTGACATCAATTCCTCTCTTATTGTCCATATTTGAATATTTTGGTGGTTTGCTTTATTGGATATGACAAGTTTCCACAGATGATGACATGACAATCAAAACTGCAAACCAAACAAGGAAACGAACTACTTTGAGAAGTCAGGAGAAGCAGCAAAAGATAAAAACATACAGGGTACAGCAGAAATAACACCTGCTTCGGTGTGGTTGGTAGGGTAACAATATGGGTGTAATAATCTAGTTTTAATGTGAACATATTTCACCTAAAATGTTATCTGGTGTGCTTGAGTGTGATATTCTTACGTTACAGAATTACATGCTTATGAGTTTGTAATAAAAAGGCGGTGTTATTTGTGCCGGACCCTGTATAACAAGTATTACAGATAACAGAAAATTTGAAAGGAATTGTAAAATAAGAACATTTAGAATGTTTAAAAAGAAAAAAGGCAAAAACAGTAATGAAAAGGTAAAAGCACAACATTATTAAAAAACAAAAAGCAAAACAAGACAAACTGGAAAAAGAATCAAAGGGCTATTTTACGAATTTTAAAAAGGCACTGATTGTCGATAAATGTGTTTTTAAAAAGTCGCTGATATATAATGTAATAAAACAGTATTTATAAGTGTTAATCATAGAATACAAGTGGTAGGTAAATGGGTATTCACTGTATAGTTCTTTCACTTTTTCTCCATGCTCAACAATTTTCATAATAAAATGTTGGGGAAAATATTACTAACATGAAAAATAAGAAAACGGTAAGTATAAGAGAGAATCTTCTATACTATCTTCTAAAAGCTTTGTTTTTTTTCTTTTACATTTAAATCTTTAATCTATCTGCAATTGATTATTGCATGGTATGCGGTAGGGAGTACAAATCTATTATTTTCCACAGGGGCAAACAACTGTCTCAAAATCTTTTATTGAAAAGTTCATTCTTTTCCTCACTTATCTGTAATACCATCTTTGTCTTATCAAGTGGCCAAATATATAAGGGGGCTGTTATCTGGGCTCTCTTTTTTGTTCCAGTGATCTATCCTTGTGTTAACATCACATTGTCTTACTTACCATAGCTTTACAATAAATTTTGATAGCTGGCAAAGCAAATCTTTCTATCTCATGTTTTGAGGCTGCTTTGATTGTGCTTGGCCCCTTACACTTTAATATAAATTTTGGAATAAGCTTGTCAAATTGCATATAAAATTCTGTTGGGATTTTGACTTGATCGCATTAAATATAAAGAAAATTTTGGGGAAAACATTTATTTATAATATTAAGTCTTCTAATTCATGAACAAATTATTAAAAATCTCACTTTTTATTCACTGTTCTTTAATATCTCTCAACAATGTTTTTGATTAAGTCTTCCATATCATGTAATCTTCACTCTGTAACTCCTGCTGATCTACAGACGCATTAATTTAAATTCATTATTTTGCATCCAGAATCCTGCTAGACTGTTATTTGTATAATTTATCTGTATATTGTTTTAGATATCTATATACATAATCATACCTACAAACAAAAAGTTTTGTCTTTTCCTTTCACTTCTTATATCTTTATTTGTTTGTTTTTCTGCCTGTCTACCTTTTTGTGCTTAAGACCTCCAGCATAATATTTAATAGAAACAATGACAGCAAGCATCCTTGTTATGTCTCTTCATCTCAAAAGGACAGCTTTCAACTTTTTATTATTAAGTATGAGCACTGGCTCATGTAGCTCAGTGGGCTGAGTGCTGGCCTGGAAACCAAAGGGTCACTGGTTCGATTCCCAGTCAGGGCACATGCCTGGGTTGCAGGCCAGGTCCCCAGTAAGGGGTGTGTGAGAAGCAACCACGCACTGATGTTCCTCTCCCTTTCTTCCTCTCTCTCTAAAAATAAAATAAATAAAATCTTTAATATTAAGTATGATGTCTCCTACATGATTTTTGAAGGCATTCTATCTGGTTAAGGAAAGGCCTTTCCTTATCAAGTTGGATAAGACTGTTCATCATGAATAAATGCTGAGTTTTATATAATGCTTTTACTTTTTACATCTATTGATACAATCATATTTTTTCCCTTTAATCTCTTAATGTGGATGACTATATAAAATGACTCCTAACATGAAGCAATCTTACATTCCTAGGACAACTTGGTCATGATATATTCCAAATTGCCCTGTGTTTGCTAGTGTTTTAAGATGTACATTTGTGTTTTATTCAAGTTTTCTATTTCTTCCTATTTTAACAATTTATATTTTTAAAGAAATTGCTCCACTTAAATTAAATTTTATATTCAGTGGCACGAAGTTATCTTTTAGTGCCTGCTTCATCTGAAATAATATCCTCTTTTTTCACTATCAATATTGGCTTTTCAATCTTCCTCCCTCCCTCCCTTCCTTTTTTCCCCACTAACTCTATACGTCTCCCAGAGCAACACCTACTATGTTCTTTTCTTAAAATCACAACAAATATATTAAAAACCTAAGTTTTAGCTTTGTTGTATGTTTGTTTTCTGTTTCATTAATTTTTATTCTTATCTTTATTATTTCTTTCCTTTTATATTCTTGAGGTTTATTTTGCTATTCTTTCTAATTTCCTGAGGACTGTTCACTTCACTTGTCTCCTGCTGTTCTTTCTTCCTAAAATAAGCAATAAGGATATGTATTTGCTATCAAACATCATATAGTGCTTTAGCTTATTGTAAGTTTGATAAGTGGTGTCTGTATTTTATTTTTCAGTTAAAATATTTTCCAATTACCGCTGTGGTTTGTTCTTTTTCTGACAGGTTATATAAAACATGTTTCTTAATTTCCAAACATAGAGATTTTTCTATTATCTTTTCTTTTGACTGCTTTATGGTTGATAAGTTGATTTAAGTTCTTTGAAATTTGTTGATACTTTGACACAGGACACGGTAAAAAAAGTTTTTTGTTTAAATAAATTAAATGCTCCGTATATGTTTGAAACTTTTTATTTTCAAAGTTGTTAGGTACATAGTCTCCTTTATGTGACGTTTACTGTGTTTTTCAAGTCTTCCAAATATCCATGCCGATATTTTCATCTACTACTTCTCTTAATTAGTAAGATGGGTATATTAAAATCTCTCACTACTGTGGTGGCTATAAACATTTCTCCTTGTAGTTCTGTCAGTTTTTGCTTTATATATTTTTTTATGGTAGAACACATTAAAAAAATAAATCCCTTTCTCTCTTCCCACCTTAAGTATCATGGCCAAATCAGATTCTATACGATAATCTTAGCTAAGCCTGTTTCTTACCTATTTAAGACTGGGCATACTACATCTTGAAAAACATATTCCCTGGTCAGTCTTTCTCAAAGCTAAATTATAACATGTCCTAAGCTGCAGTTTTCTATAACTCTGCCCCTTAAAAAGGAAAATACTGAATGAAGTCCTCAATGTTTGCTATTCTTAAACACCTCATGCATTAAAAAAAAAAAAAGGCTTATCAATAGGTATCAAGCTCTTACAGGGCTCTTAAAGGACTCTTAAGTTAGCGATTTTTAATGCTATTACTACCTACTGTGTACTCGGCACTGTGTTTTCAAACACAAATGCAATCTTCCCAACAGACGTATAAAGTGGGTATTATCATCTCTGTAGTTTTTACAGAAGGAATAAATAGGAAAGTTAAGAAACTTGAGATCTACTACTAATCACAACCAAATGTCAAACATATGCTGTTAAGAGAGATCCTTTTCATCAAAAATATCTCAATGTGAGTACCCCACATACAAGAAAGGCTTCATTTAAGTACCTTGTACTTCTGTCTCAATTCTTCCGTGTCTTCTTTTTCCACTTCTAGGACACGGCGCCGTTCGGTAGCATCTTCGGCATAATCGAGCTTAACAAAAAGAGATATAATTAAGTCTTAATTCCTAAAGTACCCCCAATTAGCTATTTAAAAAGTCATTTGCTCAACAACAGTACTGTATGAAAATAAAACAGTCTGTATTTGCTGAGCAACCTCTTGCTTTATTGTCACCCCCACAGAGAAAATAGCATGCAGGAAAGTTCATTAATTCTTTCATGCTGGTGGTTCCCAACAGGCACATTTTTTGATGATAACAGACTTTAATTCAATGTTCAATGCCAAAGAATTAGGAGTAAATGGAGAAAATATTTTAGGCAATGAAAAGAAGATAACACAGATGACAGCTGTGCACATCTCCATAGGGATAAACCTTCTACCACAGCAAATGCTTTACGAGTTAAGCAACACTGCCTACTGAAACGAGTACCAGTGTCCGGGTTTAAGCCTTATCTTGCCTTGTGGCATAACCTTGGGCAAACCACTCAATTTCTTTACGCTTCAGTTAAAATGGAGTTATTATTTGTCACCTGCCTGCCTCAAAGGCAGCACTAAATAAAAATGTAAAATATATTTTTAAATTTCCAAAGAAAAATATTAAAACTACATCCTATCTAATAAATGTATTCTTGCATTGGCATCTGAATTTGGAATTAATATCTATTTTAAATATCCCATAAAACAAGTGACCTAATGAGATCAATTTACCTCCATTTCCATGCGACCCATGCCCATGACATCATACTTGACAACAATCGGAATGGGATCAGTTCTCCCTGTAACAGGAACACATAATCAGGGTAAGATGCAAAGCTAAGCTGACAGCTCACTTTACACATTAGGTTTGGGTGGTTAGAGATCTTGCCTTGGAGTGCAGAGACCAGAAAGCTACAGTGAACCAAACACAAGCCATTCTCACAGCTTACAACCAAACCTACCTCTCCCAGTTTAAGCCCAACTATCCACCTTGATTGTCTTTCCAGACAGGATAATTCCAGATTACAGGGCAAAATTAAGTAAGTAACGCAAAGCATTACTAAGCTATGGCACCAGGACGTAAAATAACTTTTCATCAAGAAATCACTTCACTCTTACTGTCCACTGACAACCTCCCATACACACTTTTAAAATGGGTAATAAATATCTCAACTGACATACTTAAATCCAAAAAGCATGGTTTCAAACATGATATAGTAAAATTCTGTAACTGCAACTCAGTATGTCTAATACTGTTTTCAAAAGATGCTTTACAGTTAAGCGGGGTTGTAAAAACTTAAATATAAAGCAACAGTCAGTTGCCCTAGAAACAAAGAATGTGTTTCTTTTAAACTGGTGCTCTCAAGTCCCATTTTCCAGAGTGGATTTAACACTGTGATAATCGGTAAGCTGTGAAAAGGACTAGTTGCGAAGAAAATTGACTTTAAACTAATTGATCTATGCTGGAGATTTTTAAAAATGTATATTTAATCCACTCATAACCAGCCAAACAAAGCAAAATGGGGCAGACAAGCACTTTACTACCACAGCTGTTTTACATCACAACTTGCGCTGTTTATTGTGATGTAAGCCCACTGATAAGGGGACTTACCTTATCCGTTGTACACCTTTAGTGAAAAAACACAATGTTTACTTCCCTCATCATTTCACTCAGGCTGGTGTAAACAATTGGTTTTTGTTTTTTTTGTTTTTGTTTTTGTTATACACACATATATATTATACCTTTGGGCTAAAAGTTAAGCTTTGTCAGGATAAATCTTAGGTATCACCAAAACCAAATTAAAAAAAAAATAGCAAATGCCATGATAATGACTAGGTTTAGTCCTGGAGAAAAAAGAAGAAACTGTTTTCAAAGTGACTAGCAACCACTTGCATGTAGTTGCTCTATATTTGTGGGATTACTTTTTATCTTTAAAAAATAATGAAAAACTAATTCAGAAGTTTACTTATCACCAATATCCCATTATTTTATAAACAATAAGTAAGGATATAATTAGGAATAATTGTTATAGTGAAAAAAACTTTAAGTAAATAAAGAACACCTCATGCCCCGCCCCCAAATATAGCCTTCTTTTATACTATCAAAGACTGCCAGTTAAACAAAATGAAAATGCATTACTACCTTATGCCCAATGGTATAATAAATAAGCAGTGACTGCAATCTTTAGCAAAAGGACCAAATTCAGACAGGTTATAAAAATGACTTCCTAGGTGCAATATCACTTTCATAACGTCTCAATCAGGGATTTACTGGTAAAAACAAATGGTCCAATGAAAGAATTGAAAAATAATGACAAAGGAATTTATGTTTTTTGCTATTTTGATATCTTGCTTTGTTCTATGAGAATTTGTTATACAAAAATCAAGAAAGTTTTGGTACAAATTCATTACCTCTGTAAACCCCTGTTTATAAACTCTGCTTAGTACTTTTGCCTTCTAAGGCAGTCAAAGTTTGTTTTAATTTACTTATAAATTGCAGTAGCAAGTGCTAGTGCCCGTTACGTTGTGGGGAAATCAAGTTTTTGACAGTATTAGAATTTAATGTTTTAACTGATTTTTTTTTTGTAGTTCTAACACAAACAGATACATCCCTCCTTAACATTACCCTTTAATGAACGAGGATCAGACAAGTTGCATAAGGAAAGGAAAGGAAAATGAAAAAAGACCAAGCAGAAGGATGAAGGCTACAACAGAGAAAGTAAGCCTAACATTGGTGCACTGATGACAAAAGGAGTAATTCAGTCTGAAAATAAAAAATTACCACTGCTAAGTTTACCATCACCACAACAAGTCCAGGATCATAATGCTGTAAAAAAGAAACACCATTTGTTAGGCAGAAACCATTAGGGTAGGAAACAGGCCTTCTAGCAGGCAGACAGGATGGGGTACAGTAACAATTGGACTTTGTCCCTCCCCCAATTTCAGCTGGGGACAGAGGACGGGCACTTTGTGCTACAGCAGTTATTTGCATACCGGTTGGACCAGGGCATGAGAGTTTTGTACTACTACTTGAGAATATAAACAACCCCCTCTTTAATAATGCAGGGGATGGGAGAAGGTGTTAGTTCAAAGTGACAGAACTAGCTCTAGCTTTCAATTTCTCATTTAACTACTCTTTCTGCTAAATTAGTATTCAGGGCCCAAGGTGGGCCTTTTCCTTAAAGAAATAACATCAAAGACAGATCAACCGGACAGTGATCAACATTTTTGCTTCATTAAAAGAACTCTAAGAGGATTTGAGGGCCAGGAGGGGAGGCATCAAGACCTTCCTAAAAATATATATATAATAAGTAAAAGGTCTGGAAAAGAACCACAGATCCTTCAGTGCCTGGAAAACTATGTGCATTTGAGCTCTGTTACGAATGAATACAACTCTTGAATTAGCTTCCCTTAGAACTTTGTCATCTTTTAATGAAGTCTTCTTTTAAGGCCTGAATACAACAAAACTAAGCTTTGAACCATACCAGGAACTCCAGGGAAAGTGGTATCAAACGGGCTGTCACAATTAAGTTAGTAAATTCATAGGTAACTCACAAAAAAATAAAGTTTGGCTTTAAAAACAATCTGCAAGTGACATTACTGCCCAGGCCAAGTAGAGTAATTTCTTTCCATTATTAAAGAGGTTCCAGATCAAGGAATAACCTCAGAGGGAAAAGGCACCAAACAATACATACAAGAAGTTGGAGCATTAAAAAAAAGAAGAAAAATCCCTTCAATTTATTGATTTGTGATCAATGATAAATCCTACCACAAAAAAATACCATTGTGGAGTATCTGAATAACAACTTAAGAGTGATGAATTTCCAAAAGGCAGGTAGCAACAGGATGTTTGTTAATATGATACTCTCCAGAAAACTCAACTTCTTAAAAATAACTTTAACTCTATCCAGGTTCCCTATTTCTTGTTTTCTTTCCAAGGGACAAATGTTTGTTAAAATTCATTAAATTAAGAACTTTTGTTTATTTCACTCCAAAGAAGGCAACTTCAACCAAAACACTAATTACTTTCCTAAAAAGAAATTGTCCCCCTCAGGCAAAGAACTACCATATTTTGCCATGCAGAATGTGCTCCTGTGTATAACGTGCACCCACAGTTTTGTGCGCATTATACGCAGGATTACTGCACCCATTATTGTACCCATGTATAATGTGCATCCTTATTTTTCCCTCAAAAATCTGGGCAAAAAAGTACGCATTATACACAGCAAAAAATAGCAGATACTATGACTGGGCCAACTAACAAAAGGAAAGAAAAAAGAAAACATAACCAAATCTAGAATGTGCCAATGGTGAATTCATATGATGAGGGAAAAAACTGATATTCATATTTTAAAATAAAAAATTTAAATATATAAACATCAAATTATGTTGTACTCCTGAAACTAATATAATGTTGCATGTTAATTATACCACAATAAAAAAAATTCTGGAGAACTTTAAGTGATGTTTCATTGACCAAAAAGAATTATACTTTCTATATTTTGAAAGGCAGTTTTACTTCTACAATGACAACAATGCTAAAATGTTCATATACGCATCTCTTGCTAAAATGTAAGGGTATTGTGACATCATAACTGGGGAATAAAGCCAAATATAAAAATCTACTGATTGCCTACAGCCACCCTGTTTCTGAGAACAATCCCTCATGAATTAGCTTTGTTTAAATCAGTTCAGTATATACCAATCTACAAAACTGTCTGAAAGAACCAGACAGTATAGAAATATCTTTTCTTGAGAAACACTATGTTTAAAGAGACAAAATCCAGGAACAGAACATATTAAAGAACCAAAATCTGGCAATCATCTATACTTCAGAAACAGAAGGCACATGAGTTCTCATAGAAATAAATTAGAAATGAAGAAGCTTCCAAAGTGATCAACGGATGTAAGAAGGTAATTTATCTCTACTGCCTTTCCCCTTACTGAGATTCATTCAACAGTAAATATTTACTGAGTTGATACTATCTATCAGACACTGTTGGAAGGCACTGGGCATATGGCGGTAATCAAAACAAAGTCCTACACTCCATGAATTAACTATAATTAGGAAAAATAATCTTACCACTTTAAACTTCTGGCATGAAGGGGACAATATAGAATATTTGTGGAGTCAAGGCTTAAAAATGTCTAAAACTGGCACTGGTTGGTGTGGCTCGGTGGACTGAGTGTGGGCTGTGAACCAAAGGGTTGCCAGTTCGATTCCCGGTCACGGTGCATGACTGGGTTGCTGGCTGGGACCCTAGTTGGGGGTTGCGTGAGAGGCAACCACACACTGATGTTTCTCTCCCTTCCTCTCCTTGTCTAGAAATAAATAAAAAAAACTTTTTAAAAATGTCTAAAGTTGTTTTTAAAGGCAAACCCTAATAAAGCAAAAGTAAATATAAAAGCCACCAAAAAGTTAAAATTTACTTCTAAAAGGCCATTAAACTGATCAAGGCCAAGAACGTGACATAACATCTTTAAATCTATTTCTTACTTTAAGCAACTCAAATACGTATGTGAAAATCAAGAATAATATAATTATTACTTTTGTATTTTGTATGACTATTCTCTGATTTGCAAAGCTACCCAAAAATAGGTCTCTATAAGTAAGTTATATGTTAGTGCACTTAAATATGGTTTCATTTATTAAAATGATGATTATAGCCCTGGCTGGTGTGGCTCAGTTAGCTGGAGTGTTATTCTATTAACTGAAAGCTTGTGAGTTTGATTCCCGGTCAGGGCATGAGCCTAGGTTGTGGGTTTGATGCCCACTCTGGGCACGTGCAGGAGGTAGTCAATCAACGCTTCTCCCTCGCATAGATGTTTCTCTCTCTCCCTTCCTCTCTGTCTAAAATGCAATGAAAAAATGTCCACAGGTGAGGATTAAAAAAAAATTTTTTATGGTGATTATATACAATTTTGAGAAACAGTTACTGAGTAAAAAATTGTACATCTATTTCTAAATCAAAGTTTCACTTTTGCAAACTTCTCCTGAAACTGAGAGTCTCCATAGCATGAAAACAATGATTACTTTTAGTGTCACTGAGGTATTTTTTCTTAGTAACTGTAACACAATACACACTACTTCTCAGGAAACACTAACTAGAAACATCAAGCACATTAATTATTCCCTATAGTTTCTACTTTAGGAGAAAAAAAAGACTTCCAACTCAAAATTCAAATTCTCCAGTACTACAGAATCTAACTATATTCTTGCCATAGCCTGTTCAGTCATCTATACAGCCACCAGTTAATTTATACAATCAAATCAATTAATCTGATTTCCAAATACAGATGTTTTTCTAAGGGCACAGTTTAACTGTGACCTATGGGAATCTCCATCGTTCCATCTTTCCAAAGTATCAGAGCTGGCTTTCTAGAATAAGGAAGTTCAACAGGAAGTTTTACTTTTACTCCAGATAAGACCATCTTGGCTAAAAATTATATCAACTCCCTGACGCCTATCTCATGCTAACCATTATGCTAGGAGAAATTTATTTTTTAAATGGAAAGACCAATTTAATAAATACAATTTTGGGGTAAGTAATCCAAACCATGAGACTTAGGGGAAAGGAAAAACAATGTTATGTCTGGTGTTTAAAAAATAAAGATAGGGCCCTGGCTGGTGTAGCTCAGTGGACTGAACCCGGGCCTGCAGGCCAGATCCCCCACTGGGGGCGTGTGAGAGGGAAAGAATTGATGTTTCTCTCACATGTCAATGTTTCTCTCCCTTTCTCCCTCCCTTCCTCCCTCCCTTCTCTCTAAAAATAAATAAATAAAATTTTAAAAAGAAAAAAAGAAAAAAAAAACCCACGATAGGAAAACACTTTTGTGCCCTCGGCTTTACCTATGCTTGCATCCTAACTAACTAATCGACACAGTATCTAGCATAGAGCGGCCATTTAATTTTACAGTATTAACTGACTCAAGAGAATGAACATGTTCATAATGGATCTCAAACTCATTCAGGTGTAAATACAGGGTGGGACAAAAGTAGGTATACAGTTGTTTGTATGGAAAATAATACTAGTTAATAAATAATAATACAAGAATAAATTCTGTGTTTTCTGTATTCACAACTGTAAACCAACCTTTGCCCCACCCTGTGTTTAGTCATTCTGGTGTTTTCTGCTTAATGCCACAAGACATTGATGATTTATAACTGTCTTGTAATTAAGGAATTATTTTATCGAATAGAATATACAGTTATATTATACAGGTCTCCATATCTCAGAAATAAATATTTTGAGTTTTACATTGCTGCTCATTAGAGGCTTGTTCAATTTGTTTTATCTATTGTCACTAGTCAGCAGTCGAGGAGAAGCAGGCACCAAATGCCTGAGGAGATAGAATTAACAGTTTCTAAGGTTCACGTCAATTCTCAAGTTTGAAGAGTGAAAAATATTTGAGTAGAAAGTACCTGAGGGAGCCCTAGAGATGGTGTGGATCTGTGGGATGAACGGCGGCCTGTGGATCAAAATGTTGTCAGTTAGAGTCCCAGGCAGGGCACATGCCTAGGTTGTGAGCCAGGCCCTCACTTGGGGGCGTGTGAGAGGCAACTAATAGATGTTCCTCTCCCTCTTTCTCCCTCTAAAAATAAATAAAATATTTTTTTTAATTTGGGGGGAGTTATGTATACAGTAGTTAGTTCTGTGGTACTGTAGTAATATAACAATCCAATGCCTTCTTAGAGTTGTATTCTCTTACTATTGGTTAAGTTTTCCATCATAACACTGAGAGTATTTTACTATTCCATGATCACTCCATAACCCAGAAAGACCTTCCAGCTTCATTTAAACTGTTCTTCCTTTACTTTCCACAATAACCCTCTCTCCTCAATTCATCTCTAATTATTTTCTTTCTATACATACTTATTTCTAGGGGGTTCCTTAAAAAGCTGGGATACAAAATCATAGTTCTCTAGTAAGAGATAATCTCTACACACTCATGTGACTTTTGACAATGAGAGCCCTGCCTCAGCAGCCTCCCCTGAAAAAATGGAGGTATTATCCTCACTTTCAGGACTGTCATGCAGGTCAAAAGAGATAACACACAGAAGATGTTTTGTAAACCATAAATTACTATACGGTTTTTAAACTCTAGCCCAGTCATCTCCTTAAGACTTCAGAAAATTAAAAATTAATTTCCATTTCATTTCCAGATTTGGCATTTTTGAAAATAAATACCTTAAAATGAAAGAGACTCTAAAACAGAACTTGTGATAATTTCTAATGCTTTATGTAAAATTTGGTGATAATGAAACAACCCTACGGACAGACAGAGGGAATTATTATCCAGGGTCAATGACCAAAGTACTATCCAAAAATCCTTCCCATACATCATTCCATTAACAAAATGAGTAACTAGTGAGTTTGAAAAGCAATGTTACACAAATATTAAATCCAAGCCAGGAGAATGAACTTAAAAAAGGCACAACTTTATTAAGAACTTCTCCAAATTAAATATATAGTGCAAATCATCTAAGAAAATAAGCCTAAGCAAAACAAAATAAATTGAACATTGTCAAAATGCTTACTATTTTACTACTATCCCCTGGAGGAGGACCACAGCACCTATGCATATAAACAGGAAGTATTAAGTGTGGTGTGTCAAATTTGTACTAGATGAAGTCCATGTGGAATGTCACAGTAAATTCAGAAAGTCAAATAGACTGAAATCTCAAAAATCCCCTTATTTCCTTTCAAGTCTCTGCTAAGAGCCAAGAGATCTTAGGTCATCTCTAAAAATTTTCTTTTTCACTTCTATAGTCTACAATTCCAAATAGCTTTGAAAGCACTTGTCCCCTCTTCCAATTTATCAATTATTAGTTAGCTAGTGAATTTTTATATTTTCAACCATTTCCACCTGATTAGAATATTCTACTTACAAGAAGATCATTAACACCATATACCTATATTGTTCATTTTTAAAGTTTCTTGAACACTCTACTTTCTTGCCTAAGAAACAGTTTCCAGATAAACCAGTTTCATTTTAATCATGCAAATTAACCTAGGGCAAAAAGTCCATATGTAACAAGGCAGGAAAAATGTAAATTAAGCTAAGGATAAGACTACAAAAAAAACCCCAAAACATTAAATTAATTCAGACCAAAAATCACTAACACATTTTGGATGAGTAAAAGAACCAACTGTCAACCCTACTTGCTATAATAAAGGTAACTTTCTTAGAAGTCTATTTTATGCATATGGTCAAAGCAAATTATGTGGGAAGTTTGCTTTAAATGTTAATTTCCTGAATCCCATTCTAGACCTGTTGAGTTGTGCTGGCTGGGAACCTACATTTTTAACAAGCAAGCACCCAAGGTGATTCTGCTGCTTCGCAAATGGAAAAAGCATTGGAGCAGAGGTCAAAAGACTTGTGCTATGAACACAGTTCCTATCCTTAGTGCTTTGATCATGTGTAAACACTTCAGTTTCTCAATTTATTAAGCGGCATCATCTCCCACTCTACATATTGGAAAGGAAAGTGAGATAATATAGATATAAAACTTATATATATACACACCATCATGTTTAATTCCTAAAACCACCCCCAGATCTTTTACAAATATGTGTATACCTGAGGGTATAGCAAGGTCACACTGCTTACTAGCTGCAGAGCTCAAATTGAAACCCACAACAAATTTCTAATGAGGTCACAAAGTGGTAACCTGTGGGTCAAACACATGTTTTGTTTTGTTTATACCAGAATAACTTAAACTTTGAGCCGCTATTTATCAATTAGAAATTTTCTCTCTCTCTCTCTCTCACTCACACACTCACACACACACACACACACACACACACGCGCGCGCACACACAAAGACCAAAAAAACCAAAACCTGATTTCTGGTTTCTTTTTAAAAGTTGAGAAGCTCTGACAACACATGAGACTATACACATATTCCTACAGCGCAAGAACAAGCAGGAGCTAGCTCACACTCCATTTCCCATTGTCTCATACTCAGTGGGCTTCAACTGCGTATGTTACCACCTGGCCCCAACAGGTATCTGATTTGCAACTCCTATTTCAAAGTCTATGTTCTTTGCTCCTTCCTTCTGAGCTCTCACTGGATTTTCTCTGTAACTCTCATTTGGTGGCCAGATTTTGTTTCCAAACACTGCTCACAATGCCACCATACCCTATACACCAAGTACTTTACAAAAAACATAAACGAGAATCCCTACTTACAAGGAACTTAAAGCAATCTATCAATTAAATATTCATACTGGCTCTGACTAGTGTGGCTCAGTTGGTTGGGTGTCATCCTGCAAAGCAAAAGGTTGCTGGTTCCATTCCCGGTTGGGGCACACGCCTGATTGGCAGGTTCAAGTCTCCAGCCGGTCATGGAGCATACGAGACAACCAATCAATGTTTCCCTGCCCCTCTCCCTCCTTTCCCCTCTGTCTAAAAATCAATAAATAAAATTTTTAATAAACAAATACTCAGATAGATTATATAATTTTAAGCATAGAACTAGGTACACATACAATTATAAAACGTGGTATCTAGCCTCAAGAAAACCTTCAAAGTTCTACAGTAGTTAAAAAAGGGGACTAGAAAGTAATCCTGAAGGGCAGAAATGATGTCTCATCTACTCTGTCCATGGCTTATATTTACTTATAGCTGATACAGCTTAAATATATTATTAGCTCAATAAATATTTGTTTGTTGTCTAATCTGATTGAACCTTATAGACAGGAAGAGATATGAAACAATATAAGACCCCATTCTTATTTTTTTTAACTTTTGAAATATTTTAATAAACATTAAGGGAGAACAAAGGCTGAATCGTAAGGGAAATTCAAGTATAAAAATAAACCCACCTTACAAAGTATAATTTTCTATCCTGCCAAAGATAATTTGGTTCCTGAGTCAGCATGCTCTATTTCCCAATCTAGTGACAAGATATCAGCACTGTAGCCCCAAGAACTGTCACTCTTTGTAAAAAACTTGCATGGGTCAAAATAATTTTAAAAGTTAACAAAAATATCCTGAAGTGATCAGGTTTGAATGTGAAAAGATGTTAGAGTCCTAAAATCAAATAAAGAACTGAAAGTTAGCAGTAAACTAGTAAACACAAAGAACAAAGTCATGAGCCTAGAAATACTATGAAGTGACTAGTGTATGCCAAACTAAGGGGACACTATCATTTTCACTAGAGCAGCAGGGCTTTCTTCAGTGGTTATTTATGACAAAGGCTCGGTACAATTTAAAAAATCTGTCATGAGTTATCTCAATATGCTGTAAATATGGCTATATGCTAGGTCAAATCACATGGTTACTACAGAAAATTATGTAAAAGAGGTCAGCACAATGCCTGTACACTGTTGAATCTGATGCTAAAAAATAAAGAGCCATTTATAAGACAATTAAACTTGGTCCTTAAAGTTGCAACAGAATAAGGGATCCATTCATTTTGAAGGGTGAAGACACTGTACTAGCTATTCAAAACAGATGGGCTTTGCACAACAATGTGAATTTAACACTACTGAAATATACACTTAAAAATGGTTAAGATGGTAATTTTACATTGTTTTTCACCACAACTAAAAAGAAAATAAAAGATGGGCTTCAAATTTCTCTTGTACTTTAAATGAATAATGAATTTATGTGGTATTGAGTGCTTATTCTATACCTGTTACCATGGTGATGGAGGTAAACTATGGATAGAACCTATTTCTCTTTTCTTAAATTCACTCTCTGCCTTTCTGCAGGTTCTAGATGTACTTTAAAATCTCTGATGCTTACAGTGAAAAATTCTGGGATTCAAACAGATTGGCTGGCCCTTAAGAAATATCCCAAAATTCTACTTCCTGTGTACCTGAGGAGAGTAATATTGACAATGATCCCAGGCATCTCTGAATAGGAAAAAAGATGTTTCAAATAGCAGGGAAAGATTTCAGTCTTCAGACTTTCTTTTGAGCAATCATCTCCATTCAGTTCAACCCAACACTGACAACTATGCAAACCACAGGGGCAAATTCTACTAAGTTCTGATTACCCCACCTCTCCTTTGGACTATTACAAAATCTATGGTTTATGTTATACAAACTGCTTTTTATTGTATTTTTTATATTGTTTGCAATGAGTTCTTATGCTACTGGGAAAACAAATTCAATGGTAACCAAATCTTTTTATACCCCCAAAGAATAGGTTAATATTTACTAATAAATATTAATTTGAAATATATTTATTAATATAGATTTGTGTCACCACTGAATGGAATTTGTAGAAGTATAACTTAAAAAGCAAAGGTTATATTCTAGTTTCTCTTCAGATCATATAAATCTTTCACTTTAAAAAGTAAAGGTTTTAAAGACTAAAACGTCTTGCTTCATGGCCCATCCTCTTGTTCTCTTTTCTAAATGTATAACTTTTTACATTTTGGTTGCCATTTTAATGAAAAATTTCTTCTTTAGCTTTTTAAAAAATAAAATAATCTCTTATAAAACACACTGTTTACTTCTGTGTTCTTTTCATGTTTATATTTGGTCCTACTTTAAAATACCAGTGTTTCTATATGGAAGAAAGAGGAGCTCCTATAAATCTACTAACAAAGTTGTGATGTAGTTGGCTTGCTTCCTTATTCTCACAGTCTGAGATTTTTTCCTCATTAAATTACTCAAGGACTGCGAAGCAAAGGGTCACCACTTCGATTTCCAGTCAGGGCACATGCTTGGGATGCAGGCCAGGTCCCCAGTAGGGGACGTGCAAGAGGCAACCATACACTGATGTTTCTCTCCCTCTCTTTCTCCCTCCCTTCCCCTATAAAATCTTTAAAAAAATTACTCAAGGAATAAACTGAAATTCTATGTGTTCAATTTTCTATGAAGCCCCCACTGTACTTTTAACTTCACAATTATGATATCATTATACTGTATTATATTTACGTGTTACATCTGGCTCTCTATTAGACATGAACCTCCGGAGGGCAGAGAACACACACACACACACACACACACCCTGAGCTCTTTTTAAAAAAATATTTATTTATTCTTTAGAGACATGGGAAGGGAGGGAAAGAGAGGAAAAAAAACATCAACTGGTAGCCTCCCACATGTGCCCCAACCAGGAACCGAACCTGCAACCCAGGCATGTGCCCTGACTGGGAGTTGAACTAGTGACCTCTCACTTTGCAGTATGACATCTAACCAACTGAGCCACACCACTCAGGGCATCCTCCAACTCTTATGACTTAATACAGCTCTGACACATTCTAAGGATTTGGTTATTGTACACATAATAAAAATATATATATATATGAAAAGCAACAGCAGAGATGCATGTCAATAACCATTATTATCATTTAGGAGTTTATAGTCTAATGAAGGTTAAGAGACACATAAACACAAATTATACAAGGTAGAATATTAAAAATGCCAGAGAGAAACATAAAGTATAGAAAAAATAAGGGAGGGAATTACAGTATCTTCTTTTTCCCTAGAGACCAATTACCAACCAACCCTAAAAATGAGGCCAAGGTTCTTGCCACTCAACCTACCCTCAAGTTTCTAGTAAGTTTATACAAATTATTAATCACAAAAAAATATATATAATCACTTCAAGTGCTCTAAGGTAAAAATATCATTCAAAGTTATCTCTAATTTTTTGGGCCAAAATAACTACTCCATATTTCAATTTTGTATCACCTGCATTTCTCACCACCATCACACCCTTCTAGAAGACAGAGTTCATATCCATTATACAGGTTATTAATTATAGCAATAACCCCCCGCCTTAGTTCATGTCCATGGGGTCGTGCATGTAAGTTCTTTGGTTTCTCCATTTCCTATGCTATTCTTAACATCTCCCTGTCTATTTTGTTCCTACCAATTATGCTTCTTGAGTCCTACACCATTTCTCCCTTTCTCCCCCTTCCTCCTCCCATCTGATAACCCTCCAAATGATACCCATACCCATGATTCGGTTCCTGTTCTGGTTGTTTGCTTAGTTTGTTTTTGTTTTTATTTTCTTAGATTCAGTTGTTGATAGTTGTTGAGTTTGTTGTCATTTTAATGTTCATAGTTTTGATCTTTTTCTTAAATAAGTCCCTTTAACCTTTCTTATAAGATGGGCTTGGTGATGATGAATTCCTTTAGCTTCACCTTGCCTGGGAAGCACTTTATCTGCCCTTCTATTCTGAATGATAGCTTTAATGGATAGAGTCATCTAGGATGTAGGTCCTTGCTTTTGATCACTTTCAATACTTCTTGCCAGTCCCTTCTTGCCTCCAAAGTTTCTTTTGAGAAATCAGCTGACAATCTTATGGAAACTCCTTTGTAGGTAGCTCTCTGCTTTTCTCTTGCTGCTTGTAAGATTCTCTCTGTATCTTTAACCCTTGGCATTTCAATTATGATTTGTGTTGGTGTGAGCCTCTTTGGGTCCAACTCTCTGTTTCCTGGACTTGCATGT
Organism: Mormoops blainvillei; assembly: GCA_004026545.1. Lineage (NCBI taxonomy): Eukaryota > Metazoa > Chordata > Mammalia > Chiroptera > Mormoopidae > Mormoops > Mormoops blainvillei. Next base: position 87,550 of record PVJD01000406.1, on the reverse strand, counting down.
CTACTTCCTTCACCAAATTAGGTAAGTTTTCTTTCATTATTTTTTCAAATAGAGTTCCAATTTCTTTTCTCCTTCTGGCACCCCTATGATGCGAATGTTGGACCTCTTAAAGCTGTCCCAGAGGTTGCTTATACTATCCTCATTTTTTTGGATTCCTTTTCCTTCTTCTTGTTCCAACTGGTTGTTTGCTTATGTTCCAAATCATTGATTTGATTCTCGGCTTCACCCACACTACTGTTGTTTCCCTGTAAATTGTTACTTATTTCAATTAGTGAATCCTTCGTTTCTGATGGAATATTTTTTATGCTGCTGAGGTCCTCACTAAGTTCCTTGAGCATCCTTACAACCAGTGTTTTGAACTTTGTATCTGATGGATTACTTATCTCCATTTTGTTTACCTCTTTTTCTGGGGTTTTGATCTTTCTTTTGGGCCATGTGTCTTTATCTGCTCATTTTGGTAGCCTCCCTGCGTTTATTTCTATGTATTACGTAGAGCTGCTTTGAATCCATGTCTTGGTGCGTGCCCTAAAGTAGTAGGTGTCCTGCATGATCCAGTGACAGAGCCTCCCCTATAACTCAAGCTGGGTACTCGAGGTATGCCCTTTGTGTGGGCTGAGTACATCCTCCTCTTGTAGTTAAGTCTTGGTTGCTGTTGGCAGATCAATGGGAGGGATTCAACCAGGGTAGTCAGCTGCAACCACTGTGACCACTTACCACCAACCTCTGGCCTCTGTGGAGGATCAGCTGTGCAGGAGCAGGGTGGCAGTGCTATGAAATGGTCTGTAGTTGTCCACTAGGTACACTGGCCCTGGGTTTCCTGCATGGTGCAAGCCATGGTCAGCCCCAATCTGCGTTTTGCCCAGGCTGCCCTTCCTGAGCTATAAAGCGATCTGAGAAGGCTACTACTTCCGCTGGGCTTAGATATTCCTAGGCAAAGCCGGGTTGTGAAACTAAACTGGTTAGTGCTAGTGCCCGGCCTGGAGCTCACTGAGGCCAGCTCTTGCTTATTTGATAGGATTTAGGAAGCTGTGACGCATGAGCCAAGACCAGTTATTCATATAGTAAAGAAGCATGGATGGGCCCGACTCCCTGGGGATCTCCAAGGTGGGTCAAACAGTGTTATTCAGGTTGATGGAGTCTCAAATATGGCACCAGCCTGCCAGCTGTGTGGCTCTGCAGGGGGAGGGCTCAGAAATGGGACAATGGCCTCTGCTTACTTGATGCCAGACACTTCAGTCTCTCTTAGTATGCACTGGTGCCTGCCATCCCAGTGCTGGAGCTCAGAGGGAGTGAGTCTGAGTAGGTCAGTCCATGTGTGGGGTATTTTTTAAAGAGGAAACGCTTGGGGCTCCAGCAGTTTTTCCCAGTGACTCAATCCCCACTGGTTTTTGCAGCCAGAAGTTGTAGGGACTTATCTTCTTGGCACTAGAACCCTTGGCTGGAGGGCCTGGTGTGGGGCTGTGACTCCTCGCTCCCAAGATACCCCTCCCGAATTTTTAGTCCACCACACATGGGTGAGGGGCCAGCCCGTTCCGTGTCTGTGCCCCTCCTACTAGTCTTGATGGATGTGGTTTCTTTAATTCTGTAGTTGTCAGACTTCCACTCAACTTGATTTCTGATGTTTATGAGTGATGGTTGTTCTATATTTTAATTATAATTTTGATGTGGTTATGCAAAGCGGCAAGCCACGTCTGCCTACGCTGCCGCCTTAAAATTTTAATTCTGATGCTGTTATTTACTGACTGTTTATTCTTGGGCAACTTACTAAGCTTCGCTAAACCTCAGTTTCTTCTTCTGCAAAATGGGAACAGTAATTATCTCAAATATTTGTTGTAAGAATTAAATGAGATATTTATTAAGTGCTTAGTACATAGTAAATAGTAAGTACCAGATTTGTGCCTATTCAAACCAGCTTACCATTACCGCCTTCTAGTTATGGTTTCGAAACTATTCCTGGAGACCTTGAACTCTTACTTTGACCAAAACAACTGTGGTTCCCCCCTCCCTTTTATACATTGAGGTTCAACATTAAAAAGTATTTTGGAAGATTCTTCTGCTAAAAAATAAATGTATAAAATCTACTGTCCTATGAGCATTCTTTGATCCAGCCACCCATCCTGACTCTTTGCCAAATATAAGTACCTTGAATTTGGTATACCTATTATCTTCCCTCCTCAAGACTATACTGTGAAGTCTTCCCTAGTCGTCACTCCGCTTGAGTTGATTAAGACTTCCCATTCAAATTATGAAAATCCATTTCGAAAATGCAAATAACTAGTCAACACTAGCACACCTCTCCCCAAAGATTCCTTTATACAATGAGACCCTTCAAAATCAGATGTAGAGTATTGTGCAATGATTCCCATCATTTCTGAGGTAGTGTTCACTTCACATCTGCAAAGAATAAACAGCAGCTTTTGAATGTGAGGGAGAAAAAAAGTGAAAGAAATTGGCTGGTTTCCAACCAGCAAGAACCTGGAAGCGGAAATATTAGCGTTTTTGTTTTTATCCAAATGATTAGTGTAGTTAAAAGAAAAAATAAATGCAATGGAAATTTTACGCCATACATTTTCCACAGCCTGATCTGACTCTGAGAAATGGTCTTTCTGCTTAGAGAGCCATAGGAAACCTCTGCTTCCATTTTATGTTTCACATAAACTGTGTTAATTTGTCTCTCTACTACTATGTAGAATCTGCAGAGAAAAAGAGCTAAGGCCATAACCAGTTTCGGGGAGAATGTGTGTGTATGGGAGGTGGGGGCAACAGCACAAAAATTAAATCCTGCCGTTGAATGATTTTCTTTATAATACAGAAGCCACAATGCTACATCACTAAATGACACAAAGCATACCCTGCTGCTATGTATTTCTTTTATTCCACCCACCCATCACCTCCACCAAAAAAATTTAAAACACGCTGAGCCACAGATGATATGTTTGAACAGAAGTATTAATGACACAGAAGCTGAATCTCACAAATTATTAATTTAACAGTAACCTAAAATACAGGTATAGAAAAACAGACTATTCTAGGAGGGGGGGAAGGCAGATGGAAAAAAACCCAAACACTTTTTTAAAAAGGACAACAAATATATTCAGGCACAAGATCTCCATCAGAAACATTGTTTTCTTTCTTTCTTTCTTTTTGTACATTTAAAAAACTTACCCTGAAGAGATTTTCCCAATCCCTGGCCCAGCTTCCACCCATGTTTCTGGAGTAAGCGATGTCCAATATTATCCTGACAGACAGAACAGAGAGACAAACCAAAAATATTCCAATAATATATTCTTCCCTTCCTAGTGACATTTAAACAGGTGATGAGCAAGAGATAAGTCTACATATATGCATGCAAAAAGGTGCTAATAGTAGGATAAATGTATCCAATAAAGGGACATTAATGTAAAAAGAAATGCTGGCTAGTATTTTATATGGAAAGAATATAGAGGGGAAGGGTCCTTTCTGATGGTGTGCTGGGCAACTTTTGTACATGACATTTTAAAAAGGAGAAAAAGGGGAAGGGGAAAAGAGGGAAGAATACATTTATGAAGTCTTAAACTAACATTAAAAAAGCATAAAAATCAAGGTACTTATACAATCATATCCACCACCTAGACAGCACCACTTTAAGATTTTTTAAAAAAAGAAAATCTACATTGTGTTTAGTTATTTTGTTTATGTGTCAGGCTTTCATGATACAAAGTAAGTTGTAAGTGTAAGACTGCCCCACCACTAGAAATGAAAACACAATCAGAGCAAAATCCAGGCTAGACTTGATTGGTTTTTAAATATATAAAAAATATAAATATTTAACTAGCATGCAGCCAATATTAAACTGAAAAAACAGTGAGGTTAGTAAAACAAGAAATTAAATTGATTAAACAGAAAAATAAAATGAGCTCAAGCACAGACTGAGTGATGCATTTCAACATGTAATCTAACAAAAATGCTAAAATGTTAGAATGAAACAGGCCTAGCAATAAGTTAACAGTAAAGAACCATTAGTGCATGTAGGGGGAAAAAACCAATATACATAATGTCTCATCTTCCTAGGAGCACACTGGAAAAGGTATTTCAATGTAAACTGTATGAAAAGACACCAGAAACAACAATTAAATGTCAGCTTTTGTGTAAGGAGTCACAATCTTAGAAACCTCTGCATACCTTTGTCCAACTCTTTGCTTTTTTTACAAATATTGTCCAGTATAGAGACAAAACTAAAATAACCATTAACTGTATCAGATAAAATGATGCTACTTATCCAAAGGAAGGCATTCAAAAATTATAAACACAAAGTGTTCTATATGTATTAAAATGTATTTTATAGTGCTAATCTGGTATCACCATTTAAAAATAATTTCGTATTTCCCGATATCAATTTATAAAGCTAACAAAACCATAAAACTGTGTAAAAATCAAAAATCTTATATGAAACTGCTTTTTATTTTTTACTTAATTCCAGACCAATGATAAAATGCTCTTTGGAGTTACAGAGGAAACAAAAAAATTATTTTACTGTCAACTTCTCTGACAGAAAGTTACAAGTGGAAGATTAACCTTCTCCAATGTTTTGCTTTCTTTTAAAGGACAATTTTATTCTACAAGTTTATGACAGCATACAAACCAGAAAACGGCTGAACAGCTGATTATTTCATTGCTGGGGGGAAAGAGAGCAGGGGACTTTTTAAAAAACAAAAATGAAGCAAAAGATAATGAAAAACTTGTTTCTAAAACAAAAGATGCTACTGTTTTAAACATATATGTATGTATATGAGTATATAAATACACACATACATACACACATGCACACATAAAAATCATGATGGTACAGAAAAGGTCACTAGAAATTTTTTGCTAGGAACTTAAAGAATTAGAAAATGCTATGATTATATGTACTCCCAGGTGATGACTTCCATGTTATTATGTATCACAAATACTTAATCTAACTCTACTGCCTCTTCTTCCTTTCTCACGTCTCAAATGAACTGTCAAGAAAAGCATCCCCTTAGCCAGTACTGAGTACTTAAATATTTATAAATAACATCATTGTTTTAAAAAAAAAAGAAAAAGTCGTAATACAAGCAATGTTAGCAGGAAATGAAAAGGTAAAGAGGCCTTTATTACACTACTATGAAAATAAACTTACCTGTATATAAAATCCTTATTTTATCATAACTCCTACAACTGAATAACTACAAAAAGGACAAAGAAAGCAGAATGACTCTAAGATTATGTGGCTGATTAAATTATTGTTTAATCTTTTAATAGACTAATGTTGTAATTGTACTTGGCACACAGATTTAAGGTATTAAACCATGCTGACAAAAATTGCTGCCCCCTTTTTATTTAAGAAAACTCAATCTTTGGCTAAGTGGAGATGAGACATTATGCTGACTGTGTTATATTATGAATGCACTAAAATAAACAGACAGATGAAGCAGTATGCTATTTCCAAAAGCAGTGCAAGTGGAGTGAAAGCATTTCCATACGAACCTGGCTTTAAAAACTGGGCTGTCAAAAGAACAGTTAAATGTAACACAAAGTAAGAAACTGTCCATTCACTAATGGTCGTTTTTTTTTTTTTGTCTTGTTTTCAATTCACTGCTTGCAATTAATGTATTTACTAAAGAGTGAAAGCATAAGTAAATTCACGAGTCAAGACCAGCTGAGAGGTTCAAGAGCAGCGTGTTGTGACTGACAACAGTGAAAGGAAAAGCAAATGTTAAAAGGAGAGGGAGAAAAAAGAAAAATTCAGTTATACACATTAGCACCACTTTTACAAAACCACTCAAGATGGCTGTCACCTTCCAAAAAAAGCTACTGATACAAAATGGTAGTGGTTTTTCTCTTCTAAAACTTTAGGTGAAAACTGTTCTTTAATTAAATCTACTTTCCCAAGTATTAACAGGGAATGGATTGTCAAGAACTATATTAAAATTATTAATATGTCATTCTATGTTCTTGTGATTAAAACAAAGGCAACAGAAACAACAGACATATCCCAGAACCTCTCATTCACCAACCTCCTAGATTAACTTGAACGACTAATCGAGAAAATCTAGACCCTTCCTATCATCCCAGACTACCTGCTTTTGGAGGGAAAAAGGCAGCTCTGGGACTCTGCGGAAAGGGCTAGTAATCAATATGGTCCCTTTTCCTACTAAAAAAGAAAAGAAGTTTTACAAACAATTGTCAAAAATCCAATAGGTTTAAGGGTGATGGATAACACAAGGATGGCACGCCAAAATACCTTATACAAAGTAGAACAAAGCAGACTTGTCTACCTCTGAAATGATCAAAATGTACACTGAACTTTCACTGTGAAAGAACAAGGGATTCAATTGCCAGCCTGTGAAAATAATTAACTTACTCTCTCTGTTTAGGGTTGTAATTTTACCAATTATTCTCATTAATGTTATTTATAGCCCAAACAGGTAATCTAGACATGACAAGAGGAATGAGCACGAAATTAAATTCAAAAATAGTAACAATTACTATTTCAGTCGCTGTAATAGTTGCCTAAATTATCTTTCGGTTTTTTATTTTTTATTCTTTTTACTTTTAACATGACTTTATTTACTTATTTTTAGAGAGATGGAGACCAAGAATCTAAACATCAACCCTTCTCTTTGCAGGATGACACCCAACCAACTGAGCCACATGGGTAAGGGGTTCAGTTTTTAATTTTTAAATAGAATATAAAATTTGGTGCTTAATTATAATCTTATAGAGCCAAAAATAAATAGAAAAATTTTCCTTTTTACACACAGTCTGGTTGATGACTAAACCAAGGGGCATGATAGTCTAATTTAAATGCACATGAAAGAACTACAGGAAAATACTAACTGTAAAATAATTAATAAAGCAACTGAATTTTGCCCAAAAGTGGTAGGCAAAAGCTGGTTTTCCAAAACCAGTTAGTTACTGTCTATGCTCAAAACTCTAAAATGGTGGCAGGGTGGAATTTTCTTTGGTTAGGCCTGAAGTTCTTCTTAATTCTGGTTAAACTATGAAGCTGAGCTGAAAATCCAAACTATTTTTATCTAGATTACCTCAGTTAAAAAAAATTTTTTTTCTAGTTCAAAAGTTTAATGCATAATTAAAATGCTACATTTTTATCCTTTGTTCCCCTCTAATATATGCGTGAAAATAATTTTAAGATTTTTAAAAGAAAAAGTGTATTATAAACAACTACCAATATGCTGAAAACACACCAGCAAAAATTTAAAAATTAAAAAAAATTTTTTTAATTATTAACTGTTTCAGTCATCCCTCTACATTTCTATTTATTAAATATCAGGTAGAAAACTTTCCCCAGAAATTTTGCTCTGCTCCATAAAACTGTATACCATTCACAGTAACAACAATCATTCTGACAACAGCACCACCAATCTGTATAATGCGAGTCTGTCAAAAACACAGATAAAAATTTACTTTACTGTATGGGGTTCATTCAAAGTTTTAGAATAGCAATCATGTCTCAAGAGAAACTGTACTACAATTATGTCAATGACTGAATTAATATTAATTCCACATTGAATTTTTAGGTTGACAGCCACATTCAATTTATATTATTTAGTCTATATTCAACAGTGACAAAAAGGTTAAGTCTCTTGAGTGGATTGTAAGCTTTGCTGATTGTGTATTAAAGACTCTATAAGCAAAAACCAAATGCTACTAAGGTGAACCCATGCAAACAAGTTGTAAAAATTCCCAAAACAAAAAATCTATAGCTCACTACAGATGACACAATGAAGACTAGAGAGAAAACCATATAGTAATGCTACACCATTCAGCTCCAAGAAGCACATTATTTATAGTGCAGTCCACATATGGTCACTGCTAAGTGTCAAATCAGCAGTCTTACAGAATTACAGTTTGGAACTAGTGGAGTCCACAGATCTAAACAGATATGTAACAGGACAAAACCCAATTACACATAGACTTCTAAATCCCTAGTGAACAAAGTGAGCATCAGCAACTGGAGTTTGAAAACTTACATTAATTTTTAAAACCTGCTCAATCAACCTGACAACTATAAAGACAGGATTTTAATCAGTCAGGTAGAACAAAGACCAACTATTACTTGATGGGTAGTTTTATTCCCAACTGCAACAATGACAACATAGTTTAAGTCTATGATGCAGGCATTTTACTTCATGTATAGCTTATAATCACCCTGCCATCTGACTTCTCATCTTCTTTCTATGGTAAAGATCATATAGAACCATATATCCTAAATCACACCAATTCTTAGAACTATGGTGGAATCCTAGACTGGGCAATCTATGGTTTTAGATTAAGTTTTGTTTTCTAAATATTTTAGCTTTAAGTATGTGAAGGTCATAATTATTACAGCTGGGGCCTAAACATCTCATAAAACAGTAACTTAAAATTCAAGTTCTATAAAGTTTTTTGTAATAAGGGTAAAATGTTAACATTTTCCACCTTTTCTTTAACTCACATAATCAAATTGTTTAGTGATTCTTTCATAATTTTCTTTGAACAGTATTTTATTCTTGACCAGAAATTTTACTGAAAGATATTTGGTTGGTTAAAAATACAACTTTATAACAAAGATTATGAAATACTTTACAAATGCTAGATTTTTAAGTGTTTTCAACATTTCCTGATTGAAATTAAAACACCTGTATAATCTCACAAACAAATATAAGCTTCAGAAGTCTACTAAAAGCATAATGCATTACTGCATCTTGTATCTCATTTCCCATCTTGCTGGTTTGCAAGAAATTTACCCTATTACAAAACAAGAAGACCTTAATCCTATACTCACAATAACCCTTCAAACAGGCAAATTCTTGGCACAAACCTGTGCAGAGACTTCCACGGTTACCAGCTGCTGCAGATTACCTTTGTTAAATAAAAAAAAAATGACTAGACCTTTAGCTCCTGAAATGATCTGTAGACTCCCAAAGCTGCATATTTCCAGCCACTTTTGAGTTGCATGCTGTAGCAAAACAGTCAGCACCTCTCATAGATATTGCTGCAGAGAAAGATTTTAATTCAGCAGAGACTCTTTCTGTGTGTTTGGAGCAACTATTTCCCGCCTTAGAACAAGACAGCTCAATATAGCCAGCCAGTCATAAAACTAATGTACACCTACTTGGTGGGCATTCCTTAAGCTATAGGACACTTCTTTTTGGGGGGGTGGGGGGAGGAAGGGAGTGGGGATACCACACTACCTACTTTAAAGTCAATCATTTTAAGGTATCTTTAAAAACTTTAAATTTATCTGCAAATTTGATAACAGAAACAAAATCCCCTGTATCTTGTGGGTCCCATCTCTACCTAACATAATGTAGGCTATGAAGCTCCTCCTCCTATCTAAACTACCACAGCACAATTAATGCATATATTTATATATTTCAGAAGTAAGTTTATATTAAAAGTATAATTTATTAACATATATCTCTGAACATATGCTTATTTATTTAAAAATTAAATACAGTCTGGGTGCTGTATCATTTGCTATTTTAAGTGGGGAAGACAATACTCTTCAATAAGTGAGACATACAGCAATTCCACTGTTACTCGCTGATATTCAAAAATGATTATTCAGTCAGACTATCTTCTGACAGTGTTCTCCCTATGACATGTGCTGGAAAAAGTCATGGACAGTGTGAGAGGAAAAAGAGCATTAGTCTCACACGCCAAAGGAATGAATGTTCAAAAAACCCCTTAAAATTAGCCCCAAAAGGCTGCAAAATGTTATATATCATTTAATTTAGTGCTTTTAAAAAGTCTTTGTTGAGTATAGTGATAATAAATACTAGGCTGCACACAAGTCTAATTAAATTTCCTATAACTATTAAGTCAGAGTACCCACAGAATTAGGACTGTGTAAGGATATTAACCAACCATGTGCCTTGTAGAATATGGTATTTGGACTTGCTTCTGACAATTCTGTTCTTAAACTTTGACTCGAAAAAACATTTAAATTATAACAAAAAATGAAATTATTTTTCAAGTACAAGATACTGAGCTAATGTTAGCCTACAGATTTCATTGAAAATTCTGCCTTGTGATAATTCCCAAGATCATACAGAACAAGGCAAAAACTTCAGTAATTTTTTTTAACTGAGCAAAATGGTCTTGGCATTCATCCTTAAGTCAAAACAAGACTGGGCTTTCAGTGCAACATCAGATGTGAATTCTCCCTCTGCAGCATTATCACATGCGTCATCAATTACTGCCATGCCTAAGTCTAGCATCATGCCAGCACGTTAAGACAGAAGGTACTATATGCAGTGTTCACTGGACCAGAAGAACAGAAATAAGAAGGGGAAGTGGGGGAGAAAGAAACCCTAGAGAAGAAATTTTAAAAAAAAGGCAGACCGTGCAATACAAACCAGATCATGGCTGCTTAGCTAATATGGGCCAACTGCTGTGGAAGAAAAATGTCGAACACCCCAAGTTGTGTAAATTTCTGTAAACATCTAAACACACACACAAACACACAACACCAATCTAATTAGGAACATAAATATATGTTGATCCTTTACTATATTACAGTTGTGAAAATAAAAGCTAAAGTTAAAATATCTGTGCTCTCTAAATTGCCTTATTTTCCTGAGGGAGGGGCAGAAGCTAGTGTTTCTCAAAGGGAGAGAAGGGATGTCTTGACTGTTAATCTAAAGATTAAGATTCCCTCTTTGATCATTTCTCGCTCAAGTTCAAATAACTCACTAAAACCCTATTAAAATTAAATATGTACACTTAAGCACAAATATTAAATAAATACTGACAATAGTGACAAGTTTAGACATTTTAACAATGGACTGTGTAATCTGAAATTAAAGGGCTTCTTAAAATAAAAACAATGTTCAAAAATGAAGATTTAAAAAAAAATTAAGAGTCAGGAAAATAAATCTTTTTGTACTGCTTTGCATCAATATCCAAAGCTAAACTGTATAAAGAGATAGAAAGAATCAACTTCTGACAAAACCCAGACATCTCTTAAGCTACAGAAACCAAAATTACAATGTTTCACAAGAGTCTGGTAAATAAAATGTGTTAGTCCTTAACTATTCCTAATGGAACATTAAGTGAATGTGTTGCCCAGGAAAAGTGAAGTTTTTAAAGGATCAAAATACATTTTACTCCTTTATTCGATTTATAAAAACACTAAACTTTTAACCTGCTATCTGTAACAGAATGGGCTAAAATGAAATTTTTTTATCAAAATTCTGAATTATTTCTAGATTTTTCAGACTGTTATCCCAACATATTAACTATTAGATTATACCCTAAACTCTATTTGATTACTGTCAGGCATGCAAGAAAAGAGCTCTAGACTGTACTTAAGTTATAAAGTTTAACTTCATTCACATCAAGTGTCACACAAACACTACCTAACTAACTAGCTATGACCCAAAATTAAGCAGTGATCATCTTACCGATTCAATGGGCTTGTCAAGTGATGCTTGTTCAATTTCCAAATGTCCTTCTTCATATTGGTCAAAGTGATTACCCTGAAAAAATAAGACTACAGTTATATTTCCAAAAGCAATCAAATGAAGGGCTGCTTTTAACTTTTTACTCTTTTGTAAGACAACTGAAACTGCCACGAATTCAGACTTCTAAAAAATGTATACAATTTATTAGGAGTCTGGTAATATGATTTCTTCTTAAGACAAGCATTGAAATTACTAACTAAAACACTACCAATCATTTGGGATATCAGTTTTCTTAGATTGATTATATTAGGAATACTACAGAATCTTAAAAACAAAGGGCCACATTATGTTTTACTTTTCATAAACAATCTTGTACTAAAGAATATGTCATAGTAATAGAAGACTGCAAATAAAATTGATACATAATACCGTTCAATGTTGGTAACACTGCTTTTAATTGAAACTGCTAAGACATTCCATTTTAAATCATCAAGACTTAACTCCCCAAGATTCAAGGAATTCAAATACAGTCTCTTGACACAGTACCCCCAATGCAGCTATTACTCAAATGATTTGCCAAGAGAGATAAACACGCCTGTACAATGCCATATTTGACCATAATCAGCTAGAATAAATAAAAAACGGTTCAACTGAAGATAGGTGCAGACAACTACAAGTTCTAATTGTGGTTTTTTTCTGATCTCCCTGCTCCACTAAAAGGAAGAACTAGTAATGTGGCTTTAAATCAGAATATTGATTTTCTGGCTCCCTACTTGTTACAAAGTAGAGGGCATGAGGATTTGAGTTCTGATTTGACATGAATCAAAAGACTAGACTTCAGTTTAGCCTAAGTTAATTCAGTGTGAGGAGTGGTATGGCAATTTGAATGTTAACCTAACAAAAAGATACTTTGCTTTTTCAGGGTAAACTTAAATGAATAAATGAACTAACCATAGAGAGTTCTAACATAATTTGCCACACTGTATCGTAAATATATGCTTACTTGTTTCTCTCATCAGACTATGAAGTCCTTTAGGACAAGAACTGAGTCTTGTTTACCTCTTACGACCCTCAAGATTAAACATAGTGGCTAAACGTTAAGAGAACAATTAGGTGCTAAAATTGTGTAGTAGTGATGAAGAAGTTCTAGAACTAGATAGTGCCAATGATAATGGTCCTGAAACTGTCAGTGTACTTATTGCCACTAAACTGTACACTTTATAATAGTTAAAATGGTAAATTTTACATTTATTTTACCACTATAAAAATACTAAGAATAAAAATAAAAATAAAATTGTGTTATAAATCTTTCCTAAAGAGGGAAGGTATAGTAGGACAGGAATGGGGTTTTCAAAGACAAAAAAAAGCAAATCTTAAAAAATAAAATACGAGTTAAGAGCAGGTATTCCAATACTGAAGAAAAGCAACTGTCAACAAATACTAAAAAAATAAAAAAAATAAAAAAGCTATCAATCCTGAAAGTCTGTCTTAAACTAATCTCCAATATTTTATTAAGTGATCTTTAAAAAAATAACATCTGCCTCTTGTCATTTTAGCTTCTACTGCAACACTTAAAAGATTAAGTTACTTAAAAGATGTCAACTGCAAAGTACTTCTAAATTCCTACATGATAAACATTCAATACTTACATTAACTTAAACCTTACAATACTATAGAATACCAATGTCCAGCCAAGTCTCATAATTCTTTTACACCCTACAGCTCTATATGATTTTTTAAAAGATTTTATTTTTTTATTTTTAGAGAGAGGGGAAGGGAGGGTGAAAGAGAGGGAGAGAAACAACGTGCGAGAGAAACAATTGGTTGCCTCTCGCAAGACCTGGCCCGCAACCCAGGCATGTGCCCTGACAGGGATCTATATGACTTAATGATAAAAGAATATCACCCTACCAACAATTGGGTACTATTTTTTAAAGTAATTAAGCATTTAAAGTATTTAATTTAGGACAACCATGCTTTAAATCAAAAAAGAACTGTCCCAAAATTTATCACTATCTAAGATGATTTAACCTCTAGTACCAGCTTCTTATCTATTCCAGGGCTGTCTATGCATGTTTTTTATTTTGAGGTGCAGAACTATACATTTTAACACATATATAGATTCGTGTAACCACCATAATATATTTATAGAAAAGATTTAAACTTTTTTAATGCTTAAAAAATATTTTAAGGGGGGGAGACTGACTCCCCCCTCCCTCCTTATTTATTTATTTTTAGAAAGGGGAAGGGAGAGAGAAAGAAGGAGAGAAACATCAATGTGTGGCTGCCTCTCACACATCCCCTATTGAGGACCTGGCCTGCAACCCAAGCATGTGCCCTGGATTTGGTTTGGTTCGCAGGTTGGTACTCAATCCACTGAGCCACACTAGCCAGGGCTCGTTTTTTAAAAAATAAAATTAAAATATTAAGATACAGTGAAATTCACCCATATCGGTGTACAGTTCTTCCAGTTTTAACAAAATGTATCATACCACAACCACCACCACAATCAATATATGAGATCTGTCTGGAAAAAATCCAGCCATTGTTAATGTTAAGAAAAACAGTTTGTACGACATCAATGTAACCTGGTAGCCAAGAACCATGGACTAGAATGTGCAAGTGTGATCAATGATGACTTCACTGTACTAGTCAGTGGGGGTGGTAGATGCCGCTGAGTGAGCATGTGTACTGTGTGGCCATAGCATTCAAAACAACTGGGTGAGTAGAGCAACATATCTGCATCAAATTTTGCGTTAAGCCTGAACATTCCTCTGCAGAAACTATCTGGATGATTCTGAAGGCCGAAGTTATGGGCAACTGGTGATTGGCAGCCTCATCATGACAACACACCTGCTCATGCATCACATCTTATGCAGTTTTTTGGCAAAACATCAAATCACCCAGGTGAGTCAGTCCCTCTACAGCCCAAACTTGGTGCCCTGGAACTTCTGGCTTTTCCCAAAGCTAAAATCACCTTTGAAAGGGGAGAGACTACAGACCTTCGGCGAGATTCAGGAAAATACGAGGGGGTAGCTGATGGCACCTGGGAGAAATGTGTGAGCTCCCCAGGCACCTACTTTGAAGGGGACTAAGGCATCACTATTCTATGTACAATGTTTCTTATACCTTCTTCAATAAATGTCTCTATTTTTCATATTACATGGCTGGACACCTTCTGGACAGATCCTGTATAACCCCTGGCAACCACTGATCAGTTTTCTCTAGTTTTGTCTTTTCCAGAATGACATAAATGGAATCATAGAACTTTTTGAGTAAATCATACAATTATTTTAGTATACTTTATTTCATTTAGCATAATACATTTGAAATTCATCCATGTTATTGCTGATAGGAATAATTCGTTTCTTTTTTTCCATCAGAAATTTATTTTAAATGGTATTGATTAAAAAATACATATAGACTTCCAGCCAAGATGGAGGCGTAGGTGGATGCACTTTGTCTCCTTGCACAACCAAATAAGGACAACAACAAACATAAAATGCGATGAAGAGAGAGACAACCTAACAGATTCATAGCTCAAAACACTAGTAATCTGGATTCTCATGGAACTGGTGGAGTATGTTTGCAATATGGATGAAAAAGGGAAGTCTGTGCAAAGTGAACTAAAGAAAAATATACAGGGAACCAACAGTGAAGGAAAGGAAAACAGGACTTAAATCAACGACAGGGAGCAGAAAGAAGAAAGAAACATTCAACCAGAACAGAATGAAGAAACAAGAATTCAAAAAAATGAGGAGAGGTTGAAGAACCTGTGGGGCAACTTTAAACGTTCCAACATCTGAATTATAGGGATGCCAGAAGGAGAAGAGGAAGAGTTAAGACATTGAAAACTTATTTGAAAAAATAATGGAGAACTTCCCCAATCTGGTACAGGAAATAGACTTCCAGGAAGTCCGGGAAGCTCAGAGAGTTCCAAAGAAGTTGGACCCAAGGGAGCACGCACCAAGGCACATACATCATAATTACATTACCCAAGATTAAAGATAAGGAGGGAATCTCCAAAGCAGCAAGAGAAAAGGAAAGAGTTACCTACAAAGGAGTTCCCGCAAGACTATTAGCTGATTTCTCAAAAGAAACCTTACAGGCAAGAAGGGGCTGGAAAGAAGTATTCAAAGTCACGAAAGACAAGGACCTACATCGAAGAATACTCCACCCAGCAAAGCTACCATTTAGAATGGAAGGGCAGATAAAGTGCTTCCCAGACAAAGTAAAGGTAAAGCAGTTCATCATCACCAAGTCTTTAGTAAGTGAAATATTAAGGGGACTAATCTAAGAAAAAGAAGATGATCAAAAATATGAGCAGTAAAATGACAACAAACTCACAACTATTAACAACTGAACCTAAAAAAACAAAACAACTAAGTGAACTGCTAGAACAAGAATAGAATCACAGAAATGGAGATCACATACAGCGTTATCAGCGGGGAGTGGGAGGGTGGAGAACGGGGATAAAAGTACAGGGAATAAGAAGCATGAGTGGTAGGTAAAAAACAGACAGGGGGAGGTTAAGAACAGTATAGGAATAGGCAAAGCCAAGTAACTTATATGTACGACCCATGGACATGAACTAAGTAGGGGGAATGCTGGTGGGAGGGGGTGTGCAGGGCGGAGGGGACTAAAGGGGAGAAGGGAATGGGACTACTGTAATAGCATAATCAATAAAATATATTTAAAAAGGAAAAAAATACATATATTTTTCCTTTTATTCAAAGTTTTAAAAATATTTTATTTACTTTAGACAGAGGGGGACAGAGAGAGGGAAACATCAATGTGTGGTTGCCTCTTGCAAAACTTGCAAGTTTTCCTTTTAAACATTCAAAAGTAAACACAAAATAAGATTATGATTTCTATTTGGGTATTTGAAACATTTTTAAAAGGTTTTATTTGTTTATTTTTAGAGAGAAAAGGAAGGAAGGGAGAAAAAGAGAAACATCAATGTATGGTTGCCTCTTGCACGCCCCCTACTGGGGACCTGGCCTGCAACCTAGGCATGTGCCCTGACTAGGAATCGAACTGGTGATCCTTTGGTTCATAGGTCAGCCGGTACTCAATCCACTGAGCCGCACCAGCCAGGACTGGCTATTTATATTTTTAAAGACATCTACTGATCAACCACAATGTAACTGCAACTGTAATGAATTTCAATTTAAAAAACTGGTCAATTCATATGGGGAAAAATAATAGTAAAGACAATGAATTACCTGGATTCAGAAGCTTAAAATTTTTATCAGAAATTAAAAAATTTTAATCAAATGACCTTTTACCTAAACCAACAAATTTTATACATTAAAAAGTAAAAAAGCCCTGACTGGTATGGCTCAGTTGGTTGGGACTTATCCTGCAAACTGATAGGTTACCAGTGCGATTTCCAGTCAGGGCACATGCCTGGGTGGCGGGCCAGGTCCCCAGTTGTAGGCGTGCAAAAGGGCAACCAATCTTCTCCCACACATCGATGTTTTTCTCCCTCTCTTTCCCACTCCTTAAAAATAAATAAATAAAATCAAAATACCCTCTTGGTTTGATTTTTTTTTTAAACTAATTCACAGTTTAAATTAGAGATCTGTTTAGAAAATAACACACTCAATTTTACCAATATAAATTCACTCCAGTGATCTTTCTAAACAGTGTATTTGTAAAGCTATCTTTTGAGCATCTATTAATAACAGGTATCAAGCACCGTGTCCTGTGCACAGGCATTATCTCAATTAATGCTCGTGATGATCCAACAAGGTAGGTATATCATTCATTACTTCCATTTTAAAACGCTGAATTCAGAGGCCGAAAGAAATCTGCTCAGCCCTGGCTGGTGTGGCTCTGTGGACTGAATGCCGGCCTGTGATTCGAAAGGTCACCAGTTCGATGCCCAGTCAGGGTACATGCCTGCGTTGCTGGCCAGGTCGCTGGCCAGGTCCCTGGTCAGGGGGTGTACAAGAGATAACTAACTGATGTTTCTCTGGACCATCAATGTTTCTCTCCCTCTCTTTCTCTCCCCTTCCCTTCTCTCTGGAAATAAATAAATAAAATCTTTTAAAAAAAATTTGCTCAAAGTTACTTAGTCATAAGTAAAGAAGCCCAAATTCCAAACCCAAACTGCTATAATTTCGAAGTTCATGCTGTTTCTCTTATGCTACTTTGTGAATTTTTTTCCCCCCAGGAAAAAAAGGCAAAGGGGAACACTGGAAGAAGAATATCACATTTTTCCGTAGCTATTACAAATTTAAAATGCACAAAAGGGAAAGAGTTTAAGACTATTTTATTAATGCAACAATTAGGGAGTCATCAAAAAAGTCTTAAAACTACATAAAATATGTTAATTTTAAGCTAAATACAAGGGGGAAAATTAAAAAAAGTAGTTCACTGATTACAACTGTGTAAGACTATGGAGATGAGAATTAAGCAAGAGGTACTCTGCAAATGTAACAGGAACTGATAAATGTATCTGAAGAAAAATAATAAACATTTATAGTTTTTTTTAAATGTAAGTATCTGTTGATTTTAGTAATAGTTAACTTTAAACAGCCTGAGAAGAAATATTCTACAAAAAACCCTAACTAATTTAGTGAACTGAGAGATTACTTCTCATTTATGAGTATCTGATCTGCATAATAAACATTCGAAAAGTATAAACACTAGCTTATATCATTTACTTTTTTAAAAACATACCCTTTTAAATATTAGGAACCACAATACCCAGTCACAAAAAATAATACCTACCAACAACAACAAAAAAGGTACTTTTCAAACAAGAAAAATGATCATATCTTCCATCGTTTCAGTTCTTTAAACCAATTATCACCAATTCTGAGCCCCGATTTTATTGCTAATTTGCTGTATGGCCTCATATAAATCATTGTGTGTTCCCTTATAAAACAAAGGACTTGAACTAGACACTCTTTTATGTCATTTCTTGGTCTAAAGTTCCATGAATTTGCAGATTTAAGCTGAATTAAACCTGCCCTACAGAAAATGGCTAATTGACTAAAATTTGTTAATACGAAAGCATAAATACCTCCCTGGCTGGGTAACTCAGTTGGTTGGAGTGTCATCCCAATACACCAAAACTGTGGGTTCAACCCGGGTCAGGATACATACAAGAGCAACTAATGAATGCATAAATAAGTGAAGCAGCAACTCAATGTCTGTCTCTCTCATCAATAAATAAAAATTTTTTAAAAATAGATACCATCAATTCCCACAAAAGCAGATGAAGCATAAAACATTTTTCACCTGCCACCAAAATAAATGTAGCCTCATCCAATGACATGAAAACCAAGTAAAAGCAAACAAAAAACTAGGTGACTCTGTGTTTGGTGATGACTTTTTAGATCGGTACCAAAGACATGATTCATGAAAGAAATGGATAAACTGGACTTATTAAAACTTTAAAACTTCTGTTCTTCCATAGACACTGTTAAAAGAATGAGAAGACAAGCCACAGATTGGGAAATAATATTTGCAACAGACACATCTGATAAAAGACTATTATCCAAAATATACAGACTCTTAAAATTAAACAAAAACTCAATTAAAAATTTAAGATCTGAAGTGACACCTCACCAAAGATACATATATGGCAAATCAGTGTATGAAAAGATGCTGAACGTCATATATCATTAGGGAACTGCAAATTAAAACAAAATACCACTATATATTAGGATGGCTAACATCCAAAATACTAACATCATCAAATGCTGACAAGGATGTGGGAGTAACAGGAATTCTCATTCATCCTTGGTAGGAAGGCAAAATAGTACAACCACTTTGGAAGACAGTTTGGGAGTTTCTTGCAAAATTAAACATATTCTTCCCATATGATCCAGCAATTCCATTTCTTGGTATTTACCCAAATGAGTTAAAGACTTATGTCTACACAAAATCCTGCACGCAATGTTTACAGCAGCTTTATTCCTAACCACTAAAACTTGGAAACAACCAAGATATGTTTCAACAGATAAAAGAAATTAAATGTGGAATATCCAAACAATGAAATATTATTCGGTGCTGAAAAGAAATGAGCTATCAGCCCTGGCTGGTGTGGCTCAGTGGACTGAGTGCCGGTCTGCAAACCAAAGGGTCACTGGTTTGACTTCCTGTCAGGGCACATACCTGGGTTGTGGGCCAGGTCCCCAGTTGGGGGCGAGTGGGAGAAATGCATGGAGGAACCTTGAATGCTTATTACTAAGTGAAAGAAGCCAATATGAAAGGGTTACATACTATATGATTCCAAATACGAGCGCTGGCAAAAGTAGTGCATACTTACAACTGTGAACCTAACAGTTTTACTCTAATGTTATTTATTTGGATTACAGCTTTAAACCTACTTTTGCCCAGCCCTGTATATAACATTCTGGAAAAACGTGAAACCGGGAAGGTAGGGTGAGGAATCGGTGGTTGCTGGGGGGAAGAGGAGATGAACAGGTAGAACAAAGGAGATTTTTAGGGGAGTGAAATTATTCTGTATGATACTATAATGATGGATACGTGTCATTATACTATACTGGTCAAAACCCATGGAACCATGCCAAGACTGAAACCTAATATAAACTGGGCCTTGGTAGATAGTAATGTATCAGTGTTCGTTGTCTCTTATAACAAATGTACCAATCTGGTACAAAATGTTCATAGTGGGAGAAGCTTTGTTAATGAAGAGGAAAATGGATATATATATATATATATATATATATATATATATATATATATGGAAACTACACTGTCAGCTTAATTTTGCTGTTAATCTAAAACTGCTCTAGGCCCTGGCCGGTAGCTCAGTTAATTAGAGCATCCACCTGATACATCATGCACAGGTCCAATCCCCTGTTCAGGGCACATGCAAGAATCAACCAATACATGCATAATGAAGTGAAACAACAAATCAACATTTCTCCCTCTAAAAATCAATAAACAAATATGTAAAACTGCTCTAAAATATAGCCTATATATATTTTTAATCCTTGCCTGAGGATACATTTAGTGTTTTTTTTTCAGGAGTTGGGCGGAGAGAAACATTGATGATCTATTGCCTCCTGCGCCAGATAGAAGAACCTAACGTGCAAGCTAGGTATGTGTCCTGACCGGAATCAAACCTGCAACCTTTTGGTGGGTGGGATGACATTTCAACCAACTGAGTCACACTGGCCAGGGCTAAAGTCTGTATGTTTTTAAAAAGTAAACAACAAAAAGAGAAAGTTAATAAATTGAGTAAACCCACAGTCAATATTTCTAAAGCATTTCTTCCAAACAATATGTCCATTTTAAAACTTTACTAAAAAACTGTAAAATTAATAATGATTATATCTAAGAAACAAAACAGAGATAGTAGGGCTTTCACTTTTTACTTTGTGATGTAACCTGAACTGTTTATTTATTTACTTGTTTGTTTGTTTCTTTGTTTTGGGGGGGGCATCCAAGTGAGAGAGAAACAACTATTAGTTGCCTTCCATATGCACGCCAACCAGAGTGAACCTGCAACCTAGGCATGTGCCTTGACCAGGAATCAAACCCGTGACCTTCTGCTTTGAGGGCCAACACCCAATCAACTAAGCCACACAGGAGCAGGCCAGGGCTGATGTAACCTGAACGATATTTACTTTTATATTTGTTTTTAATAATACATTTTAAAGAAGGGAGACACAATGTTCTAAAAATATTAAACACATTGTTAGCACAGTTTCCTCTCTTGTGATGAGAATATTGGACTAGGTAACATATCTAGGTGTAAGATTAAAGTTCTACTTAGAAGTTCAGTGTAACAAAATATCTAGAGAAGAGTATTTTGCAAAAACAACCTTTTAAAAAAGATTTTATTTATTTTTAGAGAGGGGAAGGGGGGGGAGAAAGAGACGGAGAGAAACTAATGCGTGGTTGCCTCTCATGCGCCCCCTACTGTGACCTGGCCCACAACCCAGGTATGTGCCCTAGACTGGGAATCCAACCCTTTGGTTCACAGGTCAGTACTCAATCCACCAAGCCACACCAGCCAGCATGCAAAAACACCCTTAAAAGGCATAATTTGTGAACAGTGCAAATAACCTTTCAAAAGACTAAAAAATTAGGAGGCAAGAGCAAGGCTGTGGAAGTAGTCTTTACAGTGGTTAACTTAAAAAAAAAAATCTTGTGAACTAGCCTCTTCCTTTTTTAATTTACATAAAAGGACATGTTAGTATAACCCAACACATAATATTCACTAATTTTCTGCCATCTACTAGGAACTTTGCTGGCACAGAACACATAGATGAAGAAAGAGTGCCCAGACTTAAGGAACATGACTTATGGAGGAAAAAACAGGTAAATAATTACAGTATAAGTGCCATGACAGAGGTGTAAATGAAGAGCTGGGGGAGCACAGACTAGAAGTGTCAAGCAAGACTTCAACAGGGCAAGTGAGCTGGATCTTAGCTAGGTACAAGGGAGAAGTATGGGTGAAAAGGTACAAGGCTGGCCTTATAAGGCACAGGGTTCATTCTCTGATCTATCATTTACTCTGTGCAGCAAGTACAGGTTTGCTAGAGTGGCAAAAGACTTGTTTTTTAAAACTGTTTGTTAGGATTTTTTTTTAAAGGGGGGTTACTGAATATGCAGAAAACCAAGGGGTCATTCATGAAGAAGATCAAAGACAATGGAAATTTAAAGGGAACTGCCTTAAAGATTAGACAGTTCCTTCCTCAAAGAAAGAGAAGGACTTTATTTTTTGGCCACTCAGGTGGTCAAAGAAGATACATGAAACTGTCTCTTTAACCAAAAGAATTAAGAAGCATCCTTGGCTATTAAAAAAGACATGGACAAACAGAGAGAAACTATTACAGATTAGAGACAAAGAATAACTAAATGCAATCAATGTGGAATCCTAGATGGGATCCTGGAACAGAAAAAAGGGCATTATAAGAAAAAGTGGTAGAATTCCAGTAAGATCTATGGTTTAGTTAATATTATTGTACTAAACTTTATTTCTGTTCTGATAATCATACTATGGTTATTGTATAGATATTGTGGTAAGGGAAGTTAGGTGGGTGGTATACTAAAACTCTCTATACTATTTTTGCAGCTATCCTACAAGTCTAAAATTATGTAAAAACAGAAAACAAAAACTTTTGGTTATGGGATAATCTCCATTCATATTATTAAGAGAAAAATCAAAGTGCTGAAAAATGTGTTTGCACGCTACCCTTTGGAAAGTTAAAGAATGCTTGATTATGTATTATGTATTTCTGAAAGAACATGTAATTATAAATAGAAGTTGTTTTTGAGAAGGTTAAGTGATTTACTTTTCACTGAATCCATGTGTCCCTTTTGAATGCTGTACTAGAAGAGAAAAAAAAAGAAATAAAAAGAGGAAGAAAGGAATAAATAAATATAAAATGTGATTTCAAACTCCTAGGGCACAAAGTATAGAAGTAGTGGCGGTAATAAGTAATAAATATTTTATTTCTTGGGTCTCTCCCCTCCTCCCAAAATTTTTCAAGTCATTCTGATGAACACAGACCTAAGGAGATCATTCCTTCCAAAAATAGTCAGTACTGCGTTACCTAAAGGCCTCAATAGGGATTTTAAGAGAAGTATTTTTTTCTACTTTATCCTTCTTTCAAAGCCTCATTTACATCTCTCAACTCCCATTAGAGCTAGGATGATCATATAAATAAAATCATGGCACTTTGGGAGCAAAAGGGAGTGTTAATAGTAACTATGCCAGGACAAAAGCCATAAACTGGAACATATGGTCAGTCTAGTAAAAATTCACAGATTCCACTTAAGAGCAGTCCTAAAATTTAGCCCTATCTTTTTGCACCTGGCTCTATTAAACTGCATATTGTAGGCATTCCTGTCTCTCTCTACTCCAAATCTCTCCAACCAATATTTATCTTTTGAACTGTAATTACCATTATTTGTTTAGAGATGAGAGATGGTCTAATGTCACTAAGTGGATCTATAAATCATAGTTCTACATCACAACCCAAGTAACATACTTATAATTTGGACTTTCTAAATTCAAAATATATGATGCTTATATCACCTGCCATGGACCAAAAAAAAAAAAAAAGTAGGTATGTACAGCAGATAGAGCTATACTGGATAGCTTCCATCTATGAATGAAACCAGTCCTCCCCATCACCAAGTAAATGACAGACTTCATCTCTGTCCCCCTCTCCCTTTACTCATTCCAAATAACCTAAGCATACTATTATCCTAAACAATTTAGAAAAATGTCTCTAGAGGAAAAACCTATCCAAGAAGAAATGGATATTCTGGGAGATTATCGGTGTCATTTTATTTGGATAGTTAAAATTTATTTCAATTTAGAAAGTGGACAGGAAGACCACTGTGGCCAATTCCTCAAAAACCTCAATTCTTCACTATTATTTTCAATCACATAGTCTTATTTACAACAACTTCCAGTATATTATCATAAAAACCAAAGACCTCTGAAGCCAGAGACACCAGAAATCATCATTACCATCTGTCAGCTGTATAACCTTGGGCAAATAACCCAATCTCTTTCTCGGTCTAGCCCTGTTTCCCTAGCTGTAAAATCTAGATGATTACTCTAGAGTATTATTGCATAGGTTGTGAGGTTTAAAGAGGTACAAAGTAATGAATTATTATTTTAAAGATTTTATTTATTTTTTTAGAGAGGGGAGAAGAGAAGGAGAAAGAGAGGGAGAGAAATACCGGTCGGCTGCCTTTCCCATGCCTCCAACTGGGGACCTGGCCTGCAATCCGGGCATGTGCCCTGACTGGGAATTGAACCCACAGCCTTTTGGTTCGCAAGCTGGGGCTCAACCCACTGAGCCACACCAGCCAGGGCAAATTATTATTTTAAAGCACTGCTGAGGCCAGTCAATAACCCAGAAGAATAAGTTCAGTTATTAAATTTAATTATTATATATAAATTGGTAGGAAAAATAATTGGCTAGCAATCTCAGCAAACAAGACCTTGAAAACTCATCGGGTCATGGGCACGAGCACAGCACACACTCGTCTAAAAATACACATACACCTGTTTGACACATCAAATTTTCTGGATAATCTGACTAGAAGAAAGGACTGGTTTTCAAAACAGCATTACACTGAAAAATTAGTAATTTTAAAAAATCCCACAGGAAAAAAAACTTTTCAGAAAAATATGCAAATACAGCAAATAATTCTTGAGGCATTCAAAACGATAGGGAGACTAGTTAAGAATTCCTCTGAGATCCATGGTAAAGCATATTATTTCTTACACCACTGGTTGGTATGATAGAT
Source organism: Mormoops blainvillei (assembly GCA_004026545.1). Taxonomy (NCBI): domain Eukaryota; kingdom Metazoa; phylum Chordata; class Mammalia; order Chiroptera; family Mormoopidae; genus Mormoops; species Mormoops blainvillei. The sequence continues at coordinate 62,876 of PVJD01000406.1, read as the reverse complement.
CTCTATGCAGACGTTTAGCAAAACTTCTGTACAAGTTCACATAAAAACAAGTGTATGTATATACACAGGTATCACACAAAAAGAAAGTCACAACTAAAAGATGACTGTTGTAATTACACACAATATATAATAAAGTGAGATTATAACTATAACACAACCTCCATACTTGAAATATTCCTCAATTGGCTGTACAGGATATCACAGAAATAGCTCAACCTAGATAACCCGCAGCACAGCTGGAAGCTGAGCCTCCAGTCTGGACATTCTTCTCAGCCTCTCCTAAACCTATATACTTGTCTTTACTTAATCATTAATTCATATATCTCAGCAACTTCCAGGTGCTAAGCCCTGATTCAATGCTGGAAAAAAAATGAGAAAACAAACAAACGAAAAACAAGACAGACTCTCATTCAAGGAGTTCTAAGTCCAGTAAGATAAGATAAATTATAAGTATACATAGTAGGAGAGGTAAAATAGCACAGTGGTTAACAGCTGAGACTGGTCCAAACTACCTGAAAGCCATCTTTCAACTAGCTACATGAACAGGATTAAGTTTTTCATCTGTAAATGGGTATAATGGAACCTATCTTACTGGGGCATTACATGAGATAATAATGCATAACATAGGTCCTAATAGAGTAAGCACTCTGTACTGTTAGCTAGTGAAAGTGCTATTACTGAGATATGGCCAAAGTGTGGTGGGAGTGCAGAAAATGAGGCAACTAACTCTGCTTCGGGAAGATGTCAGCGATAACATCAAATTGAGTCTTGAAGAATGAGTAGCAGGAATTCCAGACAGGTTAAGAATCTACGTGAAAACAAGAATAATTAAAGAGACTGACTGATCCAGATAACAGAAACTGCAGGATGGCAGGACAAGGGGAAAAGAGATGTACTTGTTACAAGGGCATCAGATGCTTAGGGAGTCTTCTCATAAGCCAAGTTAGTGAGTTTGCATCTTAAGACCATCAGGAACCACAGGAAAAGTCACATTTTAGGAGAGATCAAAGTTCAAATGTGAGTTTACTAACTGTGTGGCCTCAATTTCTCTAAACCTATTTTCTAATCTATAAAATGAGGGATACCACCACCTGGTTTGGATGGTCACTTTAATTAAATATCTCCAAAATGCCTTGGCATGGGGCCTGGCACTTAATACATACTCAACGAAAAGTAGCTGAGTCCTGGCTGGCGTGGCTCAGTGGATTGAGCACCGGACTGCAAAGCAAAGGGTATCACCGGTTCAATTCCCAGTCTAGCGCACATGCCTGGGTTGCAGGCCAGGTCCCCAGTAGGGGGCACATGAGAGACAACCACGCATTGATGTTTCTCCCTCCCTTCACTTCTCTCTAAAAATAAATAAATAAAATCTTAAAAAAAAAAGTAGTTGACAATATCACACCTAAATATCACAGCTGTCAACTTTTGATGTTGACATTAGTCAAGAATAAATTTAGAGTACCCTAATTTGACAGTCTCCAGGAAGTACCATTCTCCTCTCCTGGTTACTTTTTTTACTAGAACAAATGAACAAAACTAGACTGATTTTATCCTCTTTTCTCACCTTTTTATGATGCAATGCTAACAAATGGGCACTCAACAAATGTTTGGGAAATGGAATGGAATTGTCTGGTAGGCCAATATACAGTAAAAAGGCTGACAAGAAGCCATAAACAATCAATTAAACTGAGCTGTTTCTGGAAAAAATATGTAATATTTAATGATAAGCATATCAACTATGTGCTATCAGGTAGTTAACTGGTGAAAAATACTGCTAGATATTAAAGAGAAACAATGCTTCACATTCTGAGGATAATACCAGCACTCATCTCTTGGAAAATACGCCAATGTATATATACCAGGGCAGAAAGGACACTACAAAAGAAATCAGAAGATTAACATCCAAAACCCAGCTCTACAGTAGGCAAAATAATGTACTGGGCCTCAGTGTCCCCAGCTAAAAATAAGAGTTACTACCTATTCTATTTACTTCACTGAATTAGTGGAAGAATTAGACAAGAACATACATAAGGACACTTATTAAACCATAACAGCACATAACTACACAATAATACCATTCAAATACCCAAGTTAGATGATTTTACAGTATCCTAGTGCCTCAGTTCCTTAACTTCCTTTTCTTTAATGATCCTGTTGTCTATTCTACCACAGCCATTTCATTCTCATTATCACTACCAATATTCTCAAACCTTCCATAATCTCTGTTTCAAACACTGTGCTCTCCAACCACAACCTTCTATCTTTCCAGTTCATTTCCTCGAATATCTCCAATTCTTAAAACCCATTGGAACCTACAATCCACTCATCCAACTTTTTACTCTACCTGCTGCTCCTCAACCCCAAAAGGTCCTCACTTATTTTCCTGCCAGGCTTAACATCACATAATCACTCCCTTGTGTTCATCTTCTCCTCCCTTGTCCCCACTCTGGTTAATGGAAACTGGGTATCACAGCTTTACCTGTATGTATAGCACATCTAACACAACTGTATCTGAATTAATCTTCCCTGAATGAAAACTGCTTTAAAGTCTATCCCCCTGTTTAAACACCTTAAATAGCTAGTACATTCCTGCCTAAAGCATTAAAATAAAACTTACTTTTGTAGCCCTAGCTTTCACTTTTTCCCTATGACCAAGTTTATTCATTATCAATCAATCAATAAATCTGCTTGTTCCACTTCTACACTTTTGCCCTGGCTCTTTTCTACAACTGAACGCCTCCCATTCTTTTCCTTTGCAAGGATGCACTCCCATTATCTTTTAAAATCAGCTTACATAATTTCTTCATAAAGGCATGCCCAATCATCCCACTTTAAGGGTTCTCTCCTCGAGTTTTGCATTTATTGACTATAGTAGTCATCTGATAATCATGCTCCCCTTATGAGTAATAAACTAAATATTATTATTTGTTACCTCTCCATCTATAACAAAAACTCCTTGAAAAGCACCACTTCTTAACCAACTTCTCTCACACACATACTCACACATACTTCTTAGAACAACTATTCAAATAGTTTTATTTAAAATCTTTTCAAAAATTAGTTTATGTTCTAGAATATAATCTCAAGGTAAATATATCCCTTGGTAACTCTTGTGTAGATGATACCCTAAAGGAGTATTAAACCAATTAAATTTTCAACCACTTTTGCTTTATTATTTAAGATACTTCATATTACTCATAGCAACAAGGAAAATTATTGATATTACAGTATATAATCCACAAGCATCAGCCCTGGCTTCTTCTGCAGTCAAGACTTAGGGTATGAAATTCACTTCTTGGTTTTGATCAGTACTGCCTACCAAAAGGGTGAAAAATTAAGCTTCTGTTCCCTCATCAATAGCGGAAAGATGTTACATGAGATCCAGGTACTGACTTTTCTAACAATCATTTAAAATGTCAGCCACAAAACATGATCAATGACTTTTTTCTATTTCAACTTTATTATTATTTTTTCATCCTCACCCGAGGACATTTTTTTCATTGCTCCTAGAGAAGGTAGGAAGAGATAAAGGGGGGAGGAGGGAAGGAAGGGAGTGAGAGAGAGACACACAGACAGACACAGACCCAAATATTGGTTGCCTCCAATTCATGCCCCAGTATGTGCCCTGACCGGGGACTGAACCTGCTACCTTTCAGTTTACAGGATGACACTCCAAACAACTGAGCCACACTGGTCAAGGCTCTATTTCAGCTTTAAACGTTTACAGCTGCTATATATTTTGCTTCTATAAAACACAGAGATAAAGTGAAATTCCTCTTTGAAATCAATGCAGCTTCCAGAGAGAGGCAAGGAAGACAATAAATGATACCTCATAAGATGGGACCAAATGTACTATTAGAAAGATAGTTTCTGGCTGTTTGAGTGACACACAATGCAAGATTTATCTGACCTCAACATTGTCAGTAAAAATAAAAATTAAGGCAAATAACAGGAAACTCATGTTTTGGCACTAACTTTAATTTCTTACTATCCATAACACTTACTAAAATATTATGTTATTAACCCATGTACAATGCCAAAGCACCTTTAGCTATTTTTCTTCAATACGATCCTAAATTAGGTACAAAATACTAAATGTATTTGTTAAATCCCAAAGAAATCATTCAGTATAAACATGACAATACAGTATTTTGTATTTCAGCGTAGGCATTTTTAAATTTTTGCACTGACTAATACAATATGCATTAAGCACATCTGATTAGGCTTCCACAGTTAAATGGACAATTCACTTTTAAAACTGGAAAATCATTACGACATCTTCTGGTATTCACTGCAATATCAAATCAATGACTTCTTTCAGTATTTGTGGTGGTCATTTGTAATTCCTTTGGTAATTACCATGAGTCAGCTTTCACTTAATACTAAATGGCAATGCTAATATGAAAAGAGAATTAATGCCAGACATACAAACAAGCAAAAGTACCAAGCTGTTTCAGGGAAAGAATTTAATAGAAGAATTGGATGTCTACCTCAAGCTGGAAACCATTTTCATTAATAAAATATTAGAAACTTATTAAATCACAAGAACAAAGATGAAATCTCTACATGGATTTCAAATCCATAATTCAAGATCCATGAACTTCTGCTTTCCTTTTCAGAAAATGGTAATTTTTACCACGCCAAGAAAACTGTCCTTTTATTTATTTTATCTTGTACACAAATAGATAGAAATTACATGGAAAAGTATCTCAGCTATGAAGCTGCACAATCAGGATAGCTAATTACATATGCATTGTTTTTTAAATGTAAGTCTCAAATTTTAGTTCTGGTTATGCAGCTTCTCATAGACCGAAGAAAATGTGATGAAAGACTCTCTCTGCAGTACATGCATAGATTACAAGGAGAGAATACAACAGGACATCTATTTTCCTACAATGTTGATGGCACTAGAATAGCCCTGTAATAATCAGCCTAATAGTAAGTATGTTTGTTTGGATCTCTTTCTTCCTGATCTCCCAAGTCTACTTTGAAAACAAATAAGCATACCATCACATGAAGCCCTATGAGCACAGTTACTGTCGTCGTTCCCATTCTCCCTCCAATGAAACTTGTTATGCCTTCCTCGGTGATTTTATTTCTTGATACACGCCATGTTTTTAAGAGCCTTTTACCTTAAATATATAACCTTACCCTTCAAATCATTACCAGAGAGCATTGCCTTATGCTAACCTTATTTGGTCACTCTTGATTCCCTGAGATTATAATAACCAATAATTTTGAATTTATTAATAATCATGATGATTCATCTTCAGTAATTTGAAATCTGTACAGCCTTGGATCCAATTTTTTCCACCTACCACAGTATGTATGTGAAAGGGGACAGTAACGATTTTGCAGAAGTTTCATTATCCCAAGCAAAGCTGACACTGATTTTCATTGCTAGTGGCATCTCTCTTCCAGACTATGGGAAAGAGGCCCAGAGAAAAGAGATGAGAACACCAGCCCATGTGTCATCTTCAGCATGCATGCATTAGAATGCCAACTCTATTACACAGTACCACACAGAAAATATAATAATATGCTTCTGTGACCTAAGTATTTTTAACCTGTAAACATCTTCATTTAATGGTCTCGAATAAAATTTATCTGAAGGTCACATCCTGGTATCATCGATGAAACACAAGGAGAAATCCTACAAACATCTTACATAAAAGTAATACTTGACTTGCTTATTGCTATTTACCATTATGATTACTTACATAGATTACAGAAAATTCTTGGGCAATTTTTATATTTTTATCATGACCTTCATTGATAATAATTTGTTTCAATACTTTATCACTCATATTATCGTAGCTCCTTTTCATTAGAAATCTAATGCAGAATGAACCCAGAACAAGATGGAATGAGAGGCTCCTTTGTATGATCAGTCTGCTGCAGGTACACAAACTGAAGAACACTTCCTCAGCAGTATTCGGCTGCATCACCATTAATAGCTGCGCAATCACTAAATGCTAAGTTGTGTATTTAATACTTTATAGCTGTACATCACTGTACAAATAAAACTTTCTTTAGTGAATCTATTCAAAGTGCTGAATACTTCTATATCTTACATTTTAGTATGTATTTTCAATTACTTTATGTAACATTTCAATCTGTGAACAAATATGTCTTAATCTGGTAAATGTAAGCAGAAGTCATGTCTCATTGAGAAACTGAGGACAGATTCTTAAAGGAGTAGTTAAAACTCTCAAAGTATTTTAGAAAATAAATACATCAGCCTAGATCAAAGATTTTCAAAGATAAAATACCACTTAAAAAGGCTACACAAAAGGCTCCCCTAGAGCAAGGGGTATAAAGGAAAGAATAAACAAATGGGACTTCATCAAAATAAGAAGCTTGTACACGGCTAAAGAAAACATCAGCAAAATGAAAAGGGAACCAACCGTATGGGAAAATATAATTGCCAATGCTATTTCGGACAAAGGTTTGAACTCCAAAATATATAAAGAACTCACATGACTCCACTCCAGGAAGACAAACAATCCAATTAAAAAATGGGCAAAGGACCTGAACAGACACTTCTCCAAGGACATACACAGGGACCAGAGACACACAAAAGGATGCTCAGCATCACTAGCCATCAGAGATGCAAATTAAAACCACAATGAGATACCACTTCACATCAGCCAGAATGGCCATCATAAACAAATCAACAAACAACATGTGCTGGCAGGATATGGAGAAAAGGGAACCCTAGTACACTGCTGGTGGGAATGCAGACTGGTGCGGCCACTGTGGAAAACAGTTTGGAATTTCCTCAAAATACTAAAAGTGGAACTGCCTTTTGACCTAGTAATTCCACTACTAGGATTATACCCTAAGAATCCTGAAACACCAATTCAAAAGAACCTATGCACCCCAATGTTCATAGCAGCACAATTTACAATAGCCAAGAACTGCAAGCAACCTAAGTGCCCAATAGTAAATGAGTGGATCAAAAAAACTATGGTACATTTACACAATGGAATACTATGCAACAGAAAGAGCTACTACCCTTCACAACAGCATGCATGGAACTGGAGGGCATTATGCTAAGTGAAATAAGCCAGACGATGAAAGACAGATACCATATGATCTCACCTATAAGTGGAACCTAATCAACAAAATAAACAAGAAAAGTATAACCAGCAACACTGAAATTAAAAATTGACAGTAACCAGAGGGGGGGGGATGTCAGGGTTAAAGGAGGGGAAGGGTCAAGGAATATGCATTTAAGGACCCATCGACAAAGCCAAATGGGGGAAGGACTGAGGGTGGGAGGTGGGGATGGGTGGGGCTGGGGAAAGTGGTGGCAGAAAAATGTTGATGTGGGATGGGGTGCAGGACAGAGGGGATAAAGGGAAGAAAAAAATGAGACAACTGTAATAGTATAATCAATTAAATATACCAAAAAAAAAGTTCTTACCACAATAAAAATAAATAAAAGCAAAAGCAAAAAAAAAGGCTACACAAAAGAATGTCTAAACTAAAACAACAATTAACAATATATCCTCTGTAGCAGTGTAACTTATCACTATCAAAGCCTCCCTAGAAGCCCTTGGGAGACCAACAAGAAACATCTGAACAAAACAGAACAGAGTGAAAACTAATTGTACCACTACTCTAAAAGCTTATTTATTCTTTGTGACCTATAAATTTATCCTCCATAGTTGATGACTCAATTAGTTATATAGTCATATAAAATACATAACTGCCAGTAGAGATAATGGTCCTGAGCACAGGTTCAAGAGTTAAAAAGCCAAAGTCTGAATCCAGGGTCTGCCATGTACCAGCTCTGTGTACTTGGTCAAGTTATTTAAGTCTCTTCTCTGTGCCTCAGCTCCCTCATTAGAAAATGTGAGCAATAGCACCTATCTCACAGCGTTATTGTGGAGACCGAGATAATACGCTGGAAGCCTGTGGAATAGTACCTGTTTATTTTTATAATAGTTACCAAAAACTTTTAAAACCTGTAAGTTCATTAACCAATGTCATCCCCATAAATTTAATCTTTAAAAAAAGCTTTAAAATGTATCCCTGATAATGATTATTCTTTGTACTCATAAGTGCTTCAAGTGGCATACCAGTTATGCTCCCCACTATACCATACAAAACACCTTTGAAACTTTAAGGTATTCACGAAATCTAATAATGAACCCACCTTTGACTCCATACTAAGTTCAAGAGACAACTTGATGTTGTCTCCAAAATGTGCACTTGATGGTAAATTGGCAAAGAAATGATAGCCATCTACAACTTACCAGAGAACATGCATGAAAAAATTTCCAATACTGTAAGTTCTGTTTAAAGCAACAGGATCTACGTACTGTGTTTTGGAAACCTACTTTGGATTTGCTTTCAAGTGCACTGAGTAACTTCACCTTATCACTTAAAATCTTAAAAGGAGGCCACATTTCATTTTGCATAACCTGACCTTGAAAAATGTTTGATATACTATATGCAGAAGTGTCATATTATATTTTCTCTCCAATAACTTAAGTCGAAGAACATCATTAATGAAAATCAACCTATATTTTTCACTTTAGTAAAATATCCAGAAAAACAATATTTTTATGCTTTTTTAGAAATGTTAGCACAATAATTTACAAAAGTTTTAACATCTTATAATTTTCTAAAAGGTTTCATTCCCAGTACCCTACTTCCCATTCGTAACACCAGGTCATCTTTTAAAAATTAAAATTTAAATTAAAAAAAAACAACACCCAACATTTCCCTGCCTGACTCAACACAGCAGGAATTGGTTATTCCAACATAAAAGGAAAAAATAAACTTAAAATATATGTGGTATCGTCAAAAGACTACCAAACAACTGAAAACAGATTTTACATAAGCCCCACAATAGCATGAGAAAAGAAAGTCATCTCACTTGAAAGGGTAGAGGCTTTCTCAATTTTTTCAGGTGACAGCATTCTTACTCTGCTAACCAGTTTTCAAAAACTTCTTTCGAGACCCTGGCAAGTCCTGTTTTTGTTCGTTTACGCTTCCTGCAATTCTGTGGTTGACAACCATTTTCCCTCAAACTTAATTGTTCATGTTATCTATTTTCAATTTTACTAGGTCACCTTGAAATTCCTCTGAAAGTAGGAGAGAGTTTTAGTTGTCCACACGTCCCTTCAAAAATTACTAGTAAAACCCATATATCTTGCAGCCTACTCCTGTTTTATGGTGCTCGCTAAAGAACAATTTTTCTCAGGGAGCAAACCGCTAATATGAACTGCTTCAAACTTCCCTGGACCTGCAATACATCCTTAAGCACCTTGAGATCCTGTGCTGCGCTGCAGCTCGCTGCACAGCAGGCGCATGATCACAAGGCTTTTCAACGGCCCCCAAGATCCCTTACCGCTGCAAAACTTCTCGTAAGTGTCCTAGGCACTAGACTGATCAGTGTTGGTTTAACCTGGTTATTTACCAACCCAGTCATCTCGGGGAATTCAAACCCTTCAAACTGCCTTCTGAAACAGATCTAGAATATTCCCGTATTTCTTTGAGGAAGATCTGCAGGAAGCTAGAAAGTGGAGTTCTGAGGTTCATCCCCTGACCCAAATTGCTGTTGCCAGGATATGCGGTAGTAATGCAGTGGTTTCTTTGAGACTCTGAAGATGTATTTTATCCTAGAAATAGCCAATCTCCACTCAAACCCTTTTAACTGCCGAGATTTCTGCGGTAACAAATGCTCAACAGGAAGGTATTTTAAACGGCCGAAAGACGAGGTATTCTAATTTGCCTTTATTTTTCCCTCAATAACGCTTACACTTACAAAGGCGTTTTTCATTTGCAACTGGAGAAAAATCTAGCTTTTGCCACTGGTTCTCACACGCCTGGAAAGTCCATGATCATTCTGCTTCTCATGAATCTTCTTTCGAGATAAAATTTGGGGCGAAGCACACATCGAGAAGTCCTGTAACTTACTATTTTTCCAGCCTAACTGACGGCCCAATAGTAACAACAAAACATTTAGGCCCCGAGAAATTTTCAATGTTTGACTAACCAAGGCGGTGTCTAATAACCAAAGCATTCTTTTCCGGGTGAAGAATTGGAAAAATAGACAATGAAAGGAATTTATTAGAGGGAGGTAAGAGGGAGGACCGTGTCGCCCCCCCGCCCCCAAGAAAAGAGTCTTGCAAGCAAACTCGGGGTTCGGAGGCCCTGGTCCAGCAACACTCGCCCCAAACCCTGCCGACCCAACCCTCCTTTCCCCCGGGAGCCAGCCCTGCGCCTCCACAGTCCAGGCAGACCCAGGGGAGCACAGCCCCTACCAGTGGCCAGGCCGGGGTTCCGAAACCCGAAACCCAAATAGGCCGAAGCCGCAAACCCGGCGGCCTGAGTTTAAGAGGTAAGAAAATACGGGGTGAGCAGAGATGCGGCCTCGCCTCAAGCCTGGAGGCCCCTGGAGGAATCGGAGGCGGAGAAGAGCGAGCCGGTTCGTAAGCCGGAGCAGAAGCTGGACGGAGAGGGAGCCGGAACAGAGGAGGAGGAGGTTTCGGCTCGGCCAGCGCCTTTCCCGGATCCTCGGCGACGCCCGTGTTTACCTGAAAGTCTCGGTCCTCGTTGAAGCGGGAGAAGCGGTCCGCCATTTTGCCGCCTTCACTCCTCTCAGAACGACGCTCCCCGGTTCGCTCCTTCCCTCCCGCGACACCCGCTTCCTCGCTCCCCTCCCCTGTTCCCCGCCTCCTCCCACGCCCACCCAGCGCGCGCAGGCGGGGGGGAAGGAAAAGGCGAGGAGGCGCGTCCTGACCGGAGCCCCGGAGGCGCACGCGCTTTTCAGCCCCGGAGGCGGAGCCCTCGCCTCTCACCGCCCACTCCGCGCACCGCCCAGGGCGACCCCAGCTCCCGCGCGTGCGCAGTCGCGCGGGGGCGCTGCAAGCGCTTCCGGAGAGAAAAGCCGTAGTGGGTGCGTTATGCTCGGGGTCCGGATGTTTTCCACCTGATCACGTCCATGGGTATATCATTTATTACCCTTTTTCTTCCCTGTATTCGCAGAGGCCTCTGCTTTGCTTTCTTCGTCAAATTAGCAGCGGAATGTGGTGGCTGAAAGCGCGGATTTTGGAGAATGACTGCTTAATCTCAGCTCTCCTTGAGGATTAAATGGTGAACGAGACAGGAAAGATAACTTCTTTCGTAGGGGTTACAGTCCAATGAGGAATAGCAGATAAATAATAAAATGATTACACGACTGCTACATAAAGTACAGCTGGGTGCAGTGAAGAGGGACCTTTTAAACGGCCTTTTTTTTTTTTTTTTTTACCTGAGGAACAGCGAGGGACCATGCCTTGGGGCAGAGGAAACATTAAAACCAGAGACCCAGATGACTGCTAAAAACTTGGCATTTTCAAGCGGTCATTCGAGAGAAGTTACTTTAGAGACCAAAGTTGATCCAAATGAATCAAAGCTGCCTGGGCTTCAACTTCCTTTTTATAAAATAAGGAAATTGAATTTGGCAATCCTACTGCCTGTGCCTAGCACTAATTTTGCATAAGTTATGAATCAAAATTTTTCCATTTTATGACCTTCCCGAGGACCCCACCCAGCCCTCTTGTTCCCTTAGCCAAAATACATAAAACACAGGAGGGGTTAGCAGGGCTTCTCTGCTTTTGAAAAGAGTAATTGACAGAAATCACACAATGGAAAAATGGCTCTCGCCTACCCTGAGAGAGTCAAATGCAATGTAATTTTTTGGAGGAAGGGTGTGTATGTTCTATTTTGTTACCGGCTGGGGTTACCCAACCCCAAGTTCAAGCAGAATACAGTTCTAGGTGGTGGCAAAAGCTCCCTACCTAAGGAGAGGCAGAACACAGAATTTATACACTGTAAAGAGACTTGAGGGTAAATGGGAAATTGAATGACGTGGCTACACGTGACACAATTACCCGTTCTCCCTCTACCAGCCCCACTAAAATGACAGTAAAAGAATAAGAAGGGCATAAATTCACATGCACAAAGAGACCTGAAGAAAGGACAATAACAGACAAGAGATGTCAACATTTTGGAAGCTGGAGAGCATAGACAAATAGAAATGGCTTTAGTAGAATGGAGAAAGTGAAGTTCTAGAATGGGGAAGACATGAAACAAGTTGACTAATGGTGAGGCGTACTAGAAAGGCTCAGGAACTGGAATTATCAGGTACCACTGAAGGTGAGCGTGTAGATGGGGTTGAAAACAGGAGGATCGGTTACAAGGCAGTTTAGAGAGCAGTTAGACTCAACCCCTTTCCCAGCACACTGGAGGGTTCTCCTTTGGAAAGGCTAAACCAGAGACTAACACATCGGGCACCGCTAAGGAAGGAGATGCCATGCTGAAAATGAAAATTTGGTAACAACCAACAAACATTATGGTCAAAGAGTGGGGCTTCTCCAGAGAGAGACCACAGGATCCCTCTCTGGGAAATGGCTTAAGGGGGAAAAACATGTACCAAAAAATTAATGTGAAGGATGGGGTCTCCCCAACATAAAGGTCATTGTCCTGCCCAAATAGCCCACAGAAAGGTCCATCATTAGGAAGCCCCATCTACACAGAGCTTCCACTCAGCTGTTTGTTATGTAGGAATGGCTAGCCAAAGATTACCAGACATTTGGAGGAAACCTGTAAAAGAAAGATAAAGATACCCCCACCCCAAAACAAAACAAACAGAAAAAGGAATTCAGAGGAACCAGGGGTAATGGAAGCAGCAAAAGGAACCATCAAAAAATTATAATCGGTATTCATGAAGCTATAAGACCACATCAGGGAGCATGGCATGCCCCTCCCCCCCAAAAAAAAAGAAAAAGAAAAAAGAATATTCAGACATTAAGAAGTAACTTTTGGAAGTTAAAATTTCTCAAGCAGAAATGAAAAATTCTATAGAAAAGTTAGAAAATAAAGTTGTGGAAATCTCCCAGAAAACAGCAAAAATATGGGCCAAGCCACCTTCACTTTCTCCTTCATTATTGCAATAGCTACCAAGTGCACTGCTTCCACCACGACCCCCTACACTCTACAAATGAACTATGGTGATCATGTAAAAAGGTCAATCAGATGACATTGGTCCCCTGCTCCAAGCCTCCAGTGTCTTTCCACATCATTCACCGAGTAACGTCCACCTACCACGATCTCACCTTTCAGACCTCATTTTCTTTTCTTTTTTTTTTCAGACCTAATTTTCCTCTCTGCCCCTGCTTCCCATCTCTTTGGACACACTGACCTCCTCGCTTTACCTTCGTCTTATGGGCCTGTTCATGCATCAGCCTGCTCCACTTAGTGGCTTATGTGTATACTGTTCTTTCTGCCTGTCATTCTTTCCCAGATATCCACATTGGTGCCCCTTTATCTTCTGGTCTTTGTTCAAATGTCAGTTTCTAAGTAAGATCTTCCCTGATCACCCTACTTAAAATTAGAGTTCTGCATTCCGAACTCCCTAGCTTCTTTCCCTAATTTTATTTTTTATAGTACTTACTACTTTCTAAAATGTAAAAAAAAAAACATAACAAAAAAAACCCTCCATGAGAGTAGGGATTTTTCTCCATTTTGTTCCCTTCCATATTTCCAGCACCTAGAATAATGAATGGCACCTAGTAGGCACTAAATAAGAATTTGTTGAATGGATGAAAGGGAAAATGGGAAATCACAGATCAGAAAATATGAGGATTAATCCAATATCTGAATAGTAGGACTTCCAGAAAGAATGGGAAAATGGAAGAAAGAGCATATTAAAGAAATAATGTGAAATATTTTCTAGTTCTAAGGGCCGGAGTTTCCAAATTGAGAGGGCCCAGCACAATGAATTAAAAATAACTTGCTGCCAGGTACAACGTTGTGAAATTTCAGGACACGTGAGTCAAAGAGAAGGTTCTGAAGGTTTCTAAAGAGGAAAAATAGGTCACGAATAAAGAACTGGGAATTGGATCGCTGTTGGACTTCTCCAAAACACCAGAGGGGAAGAGAATGAAGAGTAATGCCCTGAAAATTTTAAGAAGGGATGGTTTCCAACCTAGAAATCTGTATCCAGTCAGCCATTCATCAGCTGTGAAAGAGAAAAATGATATTTTTGACCCGCAAGCACTCAAAAAAAATGATTTCCCGTGAACTCTTTCTCTGAAAGCCACTAGAGGATGTTCTACAGCAAAACAAAGGAGTGGGACAAGTAAAAGGGAGACTTGAGATCCAGAAGGCAGATACAGCCTGACAAAAGGGCAAAGAGAATTCCCAGGGTGACTGTGGTAGAGACGTTGCAGGATAACAACTGTGCAGCAGGCCTAAAATAATCCGGTCCGGAGGAGAACAGAAGGACACAGGAGGGCAGAGGCCCCAGGAAGGCTGTTGGCAAGCCAAAAAGAAATCTGATGGAATATCTAGTGTGTTTGAAAGCGATTTACACTTCTCTAAAATGTGTGTGTGTGTGTGTGTGTGTGTGTTTGGAGGAGGGGAGTCAGTGACAAGAATATAGAAAACGAAGCAAATGGAAAAAAAGGTCATTAACTTCATGAAGGAAAACTGTACAAAAAATGCAACCATAATAACCCTGCATACAACATGGCTTAACTGTGAATAATATTTATAATCACAATAATACAAAGACCAATTATTGATCTAATAGAAACATTTGATAAAAGTATATTGCGAGAGTGTGGGAAAGGGAGGATAATTTGAGAGATCTAAATCTTCTTTCATAATAGAAATTCTAAGATAATGTCTACATTTTTTTAAAACAAATATTTGTATGGAAATATTCAATATTATTTAGAAATAAGAAATATCTGGAAATAAGTATGATAAAAATAAGGAAGAATGAGCTAAAAAAAGGTGAAAGTGGCTGGCTCCAAATAACAAGAATTGGTGGTTATAAGAACTAGGAACAGAATACAGAATTGCCATTTTTTTTTCCAGACGTCCCCACCCCTCACCCTCACCCAAGGTCAGACTCTTGGCAGCCAAATGGCAAGAGTGGGATTGACTGAATCCCCAGCCTGCAAAAGTGTCAGGTCAGTGAGCATGGACGGAGGGCTGTGCGAGAGATGAAAAATGTCTTTTTCTTCTACCCTTTTAAACTCTTGACTGGGGCACCTATGCTAAAAGACAGATTAACAAAAGAAAAGCACACAAATTTACCTAATATAAGTTTTAAGTGATATGGGAGCGCTCATAAGGAAATGAAGATCTAAAGAAATGGTTAAACCTGCGTAGTTTTATGCTAAGTTGGATAAAGAGTGGAAAGTTGTGGAAAGATATGATAGGACCAGGAATGTGAGCTACGTAGAGTAAGCTGGGGGAAGTGAGCAAGACCCGTTCGTTCAGTGTTCCGTTCCGTGTCCCTTAGTTTTCAGAGATAAGGATGCTCCTTTCTTCCAGGTATAGGGAAGGCACCTCTCACAGGAAGGTTTTATGACCCGCTTCAGGGGAAGGTCAGACGGTCCTTCCAGCACATGCCATTTTTTAAATTCCTTCAGCTTGAAATATGCCATATGTCATGCTGCCAAATTTGGAGGAAACATGTTCTGACCCCTATCAGCTGGAACCTGCATGTCTTGGGAGGTACAAAGGGTAGTTTGTTTTTCTTTAACATGGGGGTGGGGAGGTAATTTGATTGTCTGTGAAATCAGCCTTTTGTTCCTTTCTCATCACGGAGAGAGGGAGTTTGGATAGTAAAACCAAGAACTGTCTCTGTTTGGGCGCCGGGGACCTAGCTCGGTCTCCTGGGGAGTCCAGAGCACAATGCGAAGGAGAACAGGCCCCTGGTGGCTGCAGGCTACGCGAGGGGGCTGTCCTTGGGCTCCCCGTGTGGCCCTCTCCCCATGCTCCATCAGGGAGAGGTAAGAACATCTCATATGTTCATCTCGAACTTTCTCTGGCAGTCCCAACAACACTGCGAAATAGCTGTCACTGCTATCACAGCCATTTTGTGGAAGAGAACAGGGAGTCTCAGGCTGGTAGAGTCATTTGGCCAAGGTCACACGGATACTAAGTGAAGAACTGGAACCAGAACCCGGTGTCCTTTGCATCTCATCACTGCCTTTCTTAAACTAGTAACAGTGGCATTTATTAAACATTCAGTATTCACATACAGTCTGTGGGTGTCATTTTATTTAATTTGATAATAATCCAAATGGCTGGTAGAATAATTATCCTCATTGAGCAGATGAAGCAGAAAGGCTCAGAGAGGTGAAATAAGTTGTTCCTGGTCACATAGCTAACAAGATTCAAATGCGGTCTGTCCATCCCTGCTCAGCCAGAGGAAAGATAGGGATTGAAGTGTGTGAATTAGGGTAGATTAAGGAGTGGGAGGAAAGGAACCTATGGTATTCGGAATGCCCAAAGTCATTAAAATGTAATTCAGAGTGAGGCAGAATAGTAAGAAGCTGGGAAAATTCCTGGGTAAGTGGAATGGGGAAACTGAGACAAGAAATTAAATGAGGCCAAACAGTTTGAGTAACTTACAGCCAGCTGGCGAATCACAAGAACTTACCTCCCCTAATCAAGCACACTTGAGAGTGAATGGTATACACCTCTCCTCCCTAATAGGTGAACACATAGCTTAAATCTCCCCGGTCTGAGAAACACAGGACAGAGACCCGAGTAATGTCGTTTGTGTGAGTTAAACCCAAGGACAGTTGAAGTCAGGGGAACAAATAACAAAAAATCCATTAAAAGCCAGACAGACTCAAGATAAAAGTAAAACATCATAGCGGACCAAATAATATTCCCAAACCCCTCTATGCGTTCATTTTGATGCATCAGCATATTAAAAATGCACCTGGGAAGCTAATGCATATTCTGCTAAAACCCTCCCCTAAGATTCTCACTTGCAGGAAAAAAACAAAAAGCCCTCATAGCAAAGACACAGCCTGGGCTCACTCTAGAGCACACCCATGCCCCTTATGCATGAACTTTTTATTTCCTCCTAAACTCTGATAGTCTCAGGGAGATCTGCAGCCAGGGGAGCAGTGGGCAGCAGCGGGCAGCAGCGGCTTGACCCGGGCTTACCCTGTGATGCTGTCCGCAGGGCTACCTTTTTCTCTGACTTCCAGGTGAGCTAACAGCAGCCCTGCCTTAGCTCACTCCCTTCCTATAGCTTCTAGACAGCCAAAGCAGCCCCATCTAGGCTGTCTTCTGTTACTGCGTCCACCCTAAGTCCTTCTCTTGTTTCACTGTCCCGCGGCTTAACATACTATCAAAATCACCTGGACTCGTGCTGTGACGTCTTTCCTACACAGAAAACCCACACACTACAGGCAGGTCTGAGGCAGACCTGCTCCAGGCCAGTGCCTGTTTGGTAATAAGGAAAAAAGAGAAAACCTTGCTGGCCATAGGACTCCCCTGTGGTAGGTTCTAGAACAACTTCCTGGAGTGCGCTCTTCAGCATATTCAGCCCTTTATTCATTAAATATTTATCATGTGCCTAGTCTCAAGCAGCCCTGCTCTAAGTGCTGGAGATTCTGAGGTGAGCATGACAGGGAAGGTCTTTCATTGAGGGGGTTGGGGGACAACAAACAATACACAAGTAAACAAATGACATTATTTCAGATATGGCCGGGTGCTGGAACGATGATGTGATTGAGGGTGAAGTGATAAAGAGGAACTGGTGAGGCTACTTTAAATTCAGTAACAATCAGGTGACACCTCTAAAAGGAGTGACATTTGAGCTGAGAACAGGGTGCTACAAACTGGGGCAGACAGTGCCTGGCAGGGGCACAGGTGTGCTGCACAGGGCTCCGTACTCAGAACTCTGCTTGTTTTAATGCGTGCTCTCTTCTTTTTCATACTTTTCTGGGCACTCAATATCATATATAAAGTTAAGATCATTTTAACCAATTCAAAAAACAAAAACAAAAAATATTTTGAGCTGAGAATGGTTAGGAGAGTGGATTGAAAGGGAGAGCATTTGGCCCTGGCCAGGTGGCTCCACTGGTCGCAGCGTCCTCCCATACACGGAAAGGTCGTAGGTTTGACCCTAGGTCAGAGCACGGAGGGAGGCAACCAACCAATGTTTCTCTCTCTCCCTCCGCCCCATTCCCTTCTTCTCGCTCAAAAATTAATAAACATAGTCTCAGGTGACGGGTTTTTTTTAAGTTTAAAAAAAAAAAGGAGAGCATTTCAGCAGGTGGTACTAAAAGGGCAAAGAAGTAACACTGGACCAGAAACTGGAATTCGGTGGGGATTACCAAAACGAGGCCAAGTGGCAGAGGGGACAGCAACAGGATTGGAGAAGAGGTTGTTTACTGTACTCTATTTTGGTCACTGGGGACTAAAAGGAGGTCCAGCTTGAGGCAACCACATTCCTCTGTGTCCTGTTGGGTCCAAATCCAACCCGGAAGTGCTCGCACAGCTCTCAAGACGGCAATGCTAATGCGTGTGCTGCCACCTACTGTCGTGCGGAGACAATGCAACGGCTTTCAGGATTTCTCACCTGCCCGAAGAATAGCTCAGAAACGGGTTTCCAGCCCGGAAGCTCCCTCTCCCAGCAGCCTCCAGCTATGAGAAGGAGGTCTGCTGGGGCCAGTAGGAGTTTAATGCAGCAGTGTTGGGGAAAGAGTCTTAACCCGCACCCTCAAATGCCTGGTCACACCCCAGAAAGTGCTTTAAAGCTACTGAACCCAAACCTCCCCCATCCTCACTAAACCCTCTAATTTGCCAGGATTTGGAGCCACTGTTTAGGGTTATTCCCACCTCCCCTGAGCTGATCAATCTAGTGTAGGAGACAATAAATCAGTCCTTAAGTTACTGATGAGTTAACAATGCAAGAGAAGTCTCTAGTTGCTGCCACTGAATGGGAGACAATCAGTTCTAGTTCTGGGGCAGGAAAGCTCAAAAGGGGCGGGAAGAGGAAGGGCTAGTGGAAAAGGTGGAAATGGAGGAAGCCCTTGGAGAATGGCTCCAATTTGGGGAGCAGGGAAGGGAGGATATATACCGAGCAGAGGGAATGAGGAGGATGATTCCATTTCCAGGAATGATGGGCTAAGTTACACAGACCAACCTTCCCATCTAAAACAACTACAAATACTGTAAAAAAAGTTTTTTTAATATCTCTTTAACAATATCACAGATTTTTTGGCAAGAGAGTTATGAATTTCCAGGGCAAAGCCTAAAGGAAAGTTGATTCCAGAAAGGCACTGGAAGATAGAGCAGCAGAAATGACCCAGAATGCAGAAAAGAGGGCAAAAAGAAAAGAGGGGGAGAGGAGAAAAGAGATTGAGAGACATTGAAAAGGTCTAATATAGTTTAATTAGGGTTCTAAAGGAAACGACAAGAGAATGTGAAAACAGGAAGATTTGAAAAATAGTGGCTGAGAATTTTCCAGTACTGATGAGGCATCAATCCATAAGTTCTAGAAGCACAATCCCAAACAGGATAAATAAAATAGAATCCACGGGTATATACATCACAACGAAATTTCATAATGCCAAATATAGAAAGAAACTCTTAAGAAGAGCCTTCTCAACAGCAATAATAGAAACCAGGAGACAGTGGAATGCGATCTTGAATATGCTGGAAAGAAAAAATAATCTGACCTAGGGTTCGAGAGGGTATTTTCAAACAAGTAAAAATGAAGAAAGTTGGCCATCAGCAGTGCTTCAATGAAGGAAATCCTAAAGGGCGCAATTCAGACAGAAAGAAAATGATCCCAGATGAAAAGGCTGAGATGCAAGAAGGAATGAAGACTTGCACACGAACGTGCACGGCGGCATTATCTGTAATAGCCAAAGAGTGGAAGTAACCCAGATGTCCAAGGACAGGTGAGTGGATAAACAGAGTGTGGTATATCCATACAGTGTAAAATTATTCAGCCTTAAATAGGGATGAGGTACTGATACATGCTATGACATGGATGAACCTTGACAACACTGTGTTAAATGAAAGAAGCCAGACACAAAAGGCCACATATTGTATGATTCCATTTCTACAAAATGCTGAATAGGCAAATCCATAGAGACAGAAGGTAGATTAGTGGTTGCCAGAGACTAGGGAGAGAAAGATGTGGGAGTGACTGCTAGTGAGTAAGGGATCTCTTTTGGGGTGATAAAAATGACATGGCATTAAATAGTGGTGGTGGTGGTACAACCTTGCGAATATACTAAAGACCATTGAATTGTACACTTAAAATGGCAAATTTATCAATAAAAATAATTTTATAAAGAAGCGAGGAGTAAAGATATGTACATAAATCTCAACAAGCACTGACTATATAAACAATAATAATAACGTCCAGTGAGACTTGAAAAAGAGAATTAAAGTGTACAACATAAATGATCAATGAAGGTAAAGCCATCTATGGGTCAGACTAAGGAGCTCACCATTGAAGCCAAGAGCGATGGAAAGTCCCTGAAAAGCTTTCAGGAGTGGATGACGTGAGCATTCCAGCTGCGGTGCAAAATGGATTGAAAGGAGACATGCAGGTAGCAGAGAGCTAATCTAGAGATGTCACTGAAATACAGTGAGGAATGGTGGGCAGACATGAGAAGAACAAATGGTGGAGATTGGATGTGGGGATGCGAGGAGGGAGGAGTCCGGGAGGTTGAGAGACAGAGGTCCAGGCACTTGCCAGGATCCTCAAAGAGCTGGTGGCTGAGCCAAGGCTGACACCAGACCAGGGTCTTTTCACCACCCTGTTTGAGATGTGCTGACCCCCAAGTGGAAATAAGATAAGAACCAGATAGCCTGGAGCCAGGAGGACCAGATGGGGCACCCTCAGCCTGTATGTGACAGTTGAACCTACAAGAGGCCGAGTTCTTTTGGGAAAGAGTACGAGGTAAAGATGGGAACCTTGACATATACCTGAACTAGGACGTGGAAGTGGAACCTGCAGGAAGCAGAGCTGGAGGTTTCTAGCAGGGCCAGTCACATACCACCAGCTTTACCACTGCATGACCCTGGGTCCCTGCCTAAGCTCTCTGAGTCTTAGCATCTTTGGTGAACAGACTTTAAAGACATTTCCATCTCCTGGTGTTCACTTCCCTGTATTGTGGGCAGAACCCACAGCTTGCTTCTAACTTTATAGGATATGGCGAAGGGGATGGAATATCACTCCCCAGTCCAGAGTCAGTTTCTTGGCTTGGTGATGCAAGTGGCTATGTTAGGTGTGATGGCTGGTTTTAAGTGTCAACTTGGCTAGGATATAATACCCAGTTATACAATCATACCCTTATTTAAGTGTTGCTGTGGAAGTATTTTGTGGACATGGTTAATACCTACAATCAGTTGACTTTATTTTTTTTAAGTTAATTCTATTCTCATTCGAGAGAGAGAGGGAGGGAGAGAGAGAGAGAAAAACATCAACGTGAGGAAGAAACACCAATTGGCTGCCTCCTGCATGCACCCCAACTGGGGATCCAGGATCGAGCCTGCAACCCAGGCATGTGCCCTGACCGGGAATCAAACCAGCGACCTTTTGGTTATGGAATGACCCTCCAGCCAACCAAGCCATGCGGGCCAGGTACAATCAGTTGACTTTAAGTAAAGGAGATTATTCTCAGTAATGTGGGCAAACGTCATACTTTCCAGCCCTCGCAATTGTGTAAGCCAATTTCTTGGAATACATATCTTCACACACACACACACACACACACACACACACACACACACACACACCCCTAGTGGTGCTTTTTGTCCAGATGACCCTGACTGATACATAGGGAAAGCCCACATAGAAAGGAACTGTCTTCAGCTGACAGCCAGCAAGAAGCCAAGACCCTCAGTCCTATACCCTGGAGGAAATAAATTCTGCCACTAACCTGATTAAATTTGGAAACATTTCTTCTCCAGTCGAACCTCCAGAGAAGAACCCCTTGACTGCAGGCTGCGAGCACTTGAGCAGAGGACGCGCTGTGCCGCGCCGCTCCTGGACTTCTTTTTTTCTTTCCCAATTTTATTTAGAAATAATTGACACACATAAATGAGTAAGTTTAAGCCATACAGCATGATGGTTTGGTTTACATATATTGTGAAATGATTACCACAAAAGTTTCAGCTGACATCCATCTTCTCATACAGATACAATATAAAGAAGAAGAAAAAATATTTCTCCTTGTGATGAGAATGCCTGGACTTCTAACTTACAGAAACTGTGAGATAATAAATGTGTGTTGTTTTAAGCTGTTCAGTCTGTGATAATTTGTTATGTAGCCAAAGAAAACGCATGCACCTCCCCATTTGTAAAAGGTAGTCATCTTATAGGGCCCGTATAGGACTGCAGTGAGATCACCCAGCGGCGTGCTTAGCACAATGCCTACCATGTATTTAGTGCACAAAGAAATCAAGAAATGTTAGCCCTGGTTTAAAAAAAATATCATTGAGCAGGTTCAGGGAATCAGAAACAGAACTAGAAAGGTCTAGATTCATGAGCACCCAGGCGCACCATCTCTCCCACATAAGGGGGAAGCAGTCTCGATCTCAGAGAAGCGGTAGGTAGCACAATGACCCAGTGCACAGTCTGGGGCCAGAGTGCACGTTCCATCTGGCTCTGGCATGTGTCAGCTGTGTCACATTAGGGGGTGATATAAACTTCTCTGTGCCTCAGTTCCTCATCTATAAAATAAAAGAATAGTACCCGCCACATAGTAGGGATACATAAGCATTAGCTACTACTGCTACTACTACTACTACTATTATTACTATTACCATTATTTGCCTCTAGCTCATAGCACTATAACTCCAAAGGATTATGAGGGAAAATTAATATAGTACACATTTAACTACACCCACTGAGCAAAATAAAGATGATCTATTAGGCAATTAAACTTCAGGGACTGCTCGTTTTACATAAACTTCCTACATTCTTGTCAAGGGACTTTGATTGTGTGATCTTCTCAGGACTTTCTGGAGATGAGGAAGGGCTGTATCTGGCACAGAACTTTCTCCCTGCACAGAATTTGGTCATCCCCTCCCTTAAACTACAGCACCACTCACTTTTGCTGCGGCCCTTGGTCTCCAAATCCAGCAGAGGGCGCTGTAGCCTCAAAATGTAGCCCTCAGCCCCTTCTCTCCAAGAGACCCACCGCTAAGGGAAGGAGGAAGGGTACCTGCAAGGGCCATTTGTCCCAGCTAGTCTCTTTCTCCACACACCCAGCAAACTCTTATCACCCGTTGCTGGCTGGTTTTCCAAACCTCACCCTGCTTCGTAAGGCCTTTTGTGAAGTTTCCAGGACTTTAGACCTCCCTACTTCGAACCCCAGAAGCTTCATTTCAGCAATGAATCATCCCAGCCTTATGCAGCTCTGTTACTGTTTCCAAATTCCATGGCAGCACATCTGTAAACCTGGAGCTTTCTGCCAGCCACCCACAGCCTTTCTCCCTCAGTCCTCTTCCAACTTCTCCAGACAAAGTTCACCAACTCTGCGCAGCTTATTTCGCCTTGATCTGCGGCAGAGCAAAGAACTATTTCTTTCACTCAGCTTTTCACTAATTGTTTGGGGCCAAGGTCAGCAGCATACAGAGATGAAAACATGCTAACCTTCACTGAGCACCTACTGTGTGCCAGCTGTTGTTCTATGCACTTCACATGATCCTCACAACAATCCTGTGGTTCTTGTTAGACCGATTCTACAGATGAGACGGTTAAGGGACGGAGTGGTTAAGGGGCATATCTAAGGACATAGCTAGTCGTTGAGCTAGTATTCGAGCTCAAGCAGTCTGGTTTCAATAACTGGGCTTTTTAAACAAGATGATACCCAGACTTTCAGTGTAGACCTGGGCCTCCATTCCTGACCTCGGTACAGTACCGCCTGATTCGATGACCGCTAGGCACGTGACCGCGTGCACAGGAGTAAGCCGCACTGAGCTGTGCCGTAAGTGTAAAATACACACTAAATTCCAAGCACTTAATTTGAATATAAGATTTTGGCTATGTTGGGTTAAATCAAATATATTATTAGAGTTAATTTCATCTGTTGTGTTTTTTTTTTAAGTGTGGCTACTAGTGTTATTTTAAACGGCCTAAGTGGCTCACCTTCTATTTCTGTGGGGCAGAGTCCTAGGAGCTCTCGGCCCGGTGAAAAGACAGGATCTCAGATAATCCGAACACAAGGGAAGATGTGGTTTGTTGTCCTGAGAAGTGAGAGCAAAGTGGCCTAGGAAACCAGGGACGTTTCACCATGGAGGCAACTTCAAGTCAGACCTCAAAGGTCGGTAGGATTTGGCTCTGGAGAGAAAATGCGGACAGCAGAGGCCAAAGCTGCCAAGGAGAGGGAACCCCCAGTCAGTCAGAGCATCTGGGGCACCTAGCGCTCCCAGGATAGGCAGAGAGAACCAAGGCTGCTCGACCCCTGAAGGGGGAGCCTTTGACCATGAGGCCAAAGGCCCTTGGCAGGATGGAACTCCAGACACCCCAGGTAGGGAAGGGCCTGGAGGGACTGGGGAAATTGCCAGCAAGAGGCTCCAGCAGGGAGGGGAGAGGGGGCGGGAAGTGAGTGGCAGGCGCTGCCTCCTCCTTCCTCCACCCGAATTTTTGTCCCCTTCCCAGGTCCCCCCTCCTTGCTGCGCAGAGGGCGGCGGGGGAGTGCAGTGAACAAACTCGGCTAAGGAGGCTGGCTTGTGGGAGGATGGCTCTGGAGGAGAATTTCCTGCCTTTGGCTCACAACTGCTTCCTGCCCGGAGCTCCAGCACTTGACCCCCATTAAATTCCTTCCTCCCAGGGGAGGTAGGTGGCCACGAGGGCCTCACAGGCTTTGCAGGTCCGGAGGCCCAAGCACTTCAGCAGCTGAAGAAGACAGGATCCCAGGTGGCCAGATACCCAGCCGCCCCCAGCCCCTCTGAGGACCTGGAGCCCAGGCAGAACAGGGAAACTCCTCTTAGACGGATTTTGGAGGCCAGGGCAGTGCAACCCTGCGTCTCTCCCCTGGGGCAAGGACCTCTCTTTCCTTTTGGTCCGCTTATCCCTTTGGACCCCTCAGCTCTGGGTGGAAAGTCGTGTCCCTTTTTCATTTATGGGGCACTTTTTCTTTCCAAACAGTGGTTGGCAGTTTCTGAAGGGAAAGGGGGGGTGGGGGCGGCGGCAGGGGGCGGCTATGTGCAAATTCCACAAGAAACAAAGGTAAGCGATTCCCTCCCTAGAACCACCTGGGGCCTCCATCTGATCTCAGTTTCCTCCCTGGCTCTGGTATGAGACTCTAAGGATGTGAGTTTTGAGAGCCCATTGGAGGTTGGTAAAAGGGTCAGATATTTCTTTCTTCTTTTTTTTTTTTTTTGATTTTATTTATTTATTTTTAGAGAGAGGGGAAGGGAAAGAGAAAGAGAGGGAGAGAAACATCAGTGTGTGGTTGCCTCTCGCACACCCCTTATTGAGGACCTGGCCCGCAACCCAGGCATGTGCCCTGACTGGGAATCAAACCTGCGACCCTGTGGATCACAGGCCTGCACTCAGCCCACTGAGCCACACCAGCCAGGGCAGATATTTCTTTCTTATTCCCCAAGCCTAAACCATGCCCCCTCCACATTTGCTTGGGTAGTGTAGTATCAATACTGAAAATGGGGAGCGGGCTACCTGAAACAACCCAGTTCATCTCAGCTCAACCATGAACCTCCTGCTCTGCCTGTAAGTCACCCTTGTCCTATGCCTTTCATAAATCCAGAAGACCCCTAGGAGGGCCCCACCACCACCACACCAACCAGGAATCCCCACTTCCTCCAAAAAGAAGCCGCACTGGAGAGGTAGCACCAGTGACCCTGGGGGAGCCTTAGTCCCTTAACTTGCCTTATCCCTTGATCGCCAGCTGAACTACAGTGTTGGACATCTCACCTTACCCGCCACATACATTTTAAAGCCGAGACAGAATCCCATTAGGGTATGAGCTCTTCTCTTCCAGGCATGCTCAATCTCCTCCATGGAGAAAGGAAATCCAGGTGGGTGCAGGGAAGTGTGTAGACTTAGTGGGATATCCCCACTCCTTGCTGGACTTGGAGCCCCCACTGTACCTAGGGCTCCCCCTAGTGGTGACAGAAAACACCTACCAGAGGCTTAGACGAAAAGGAGGAAACCACTAATTGGGGATAAAGGGCTTGGAGACCCCTCCCCTCTCCCTCCCTCACTTGTACCCCCGACCTCCTCTGCAGAGACCAGACACCAAGGGCTGGATTGTGGGAACCTAAAAAGGGTCCTGGAATTCTATCTCTACTTTTTCATTTTCCAGTCTGCACTACCCAAATTGCAGCATCGAGGGTCAGGCCAGCCAGGGGAAAAGAGGTGAGTCCTGACCCTACTGAGACAGAGCTTCCTCCCCTCCCTCACCACCCATGCCCTATGCCACCAGCTCACCCTCTGCTTGTCCTCAGATCTCTAAAAGCTTCTCTTCGCTCCGTCTCTCCCATCCTACTGACCCAAAGCTAAACCTGATTTTGAGCGGGGATGGCAAGTGGAAAGAGGAGAGGGAAGGGGCAGTGTGCGTTGAGGAGGGGTCCCCAGCCTGGGCAGTCCCAGCCTCATCCCACCCCCACCCTTGGTTTGGCTCCTCTGGGTGCTTCAATCTTTGGACAACTCCAACGAAGCCAACGGACGAGTTCGAGAGCTAGGGATGGAGCAGTGAGGAGGGCGCTGGTGGGGGGCAGGGGAGCCCGGGCCCAGAGGCAGCGTTTAGGAGGTGAGGGCACTTGTCCCCCTCAACCCTGTGGGCTGCAAAGAATTGCTAATTGCAACTAAACGAGGCCTCGGGGTGGGGGAAGGGACAGTCTCTCGGCTGTCAGGGGCTACCGCCTCTTTGAGTGCCCGGGGAAGGCCAGGCCAGCCTGCTCTTCTCATGTAAAGCAGCTTTTTGTCTGGGGGAGCCAGGGCTGGGGCCAGGGGCTGGGGAAGGGGCCCAAGCCATTAGCAAGCTTCTTGTTCCCCAGAAAAGGAGAAGGGTGCCGAGGCCTCCTCGGAGTGAGGACAACTCCCTCCTCCTCCATTCTCAAGCTTTTTATGGTGGGGCTTGATGGGGTGCTTCCCAGCAGGAGGGAGTGGGCCTGGGATCCCAGCACCCCCTAGCCGGGCTGTGGGAAAAAACCGAGCACAAAGAAGGGGGCTGGCCCAGCTGGGAGCTGGGAGACGGGGCAGCTCTGATCCAGTGATGCCCTGAGCTAGAAGTACCCGTTACCAGAGCCCCTTGAACCCAGAGAACGGCCCCAGTGGCCACGTGTACCTTATCTGGTCAGCTGGGCCCCCTTTCGGGCTTCCTCATCCACTCTGCCAACCCTCTGAGCTTTTTATGCTAAGGGGAGTGGGAAGGGTCTTGAGGATCTAAGTTGGCTTCCTGCCTGAGCCAAGCCAGGTAGGAGAAGGAATCAAACTTCAGGAGAAATTCTCTAAACTTCTGAATAATGCTTTCAGACCCCTGGGGCCACATAACTTTTTAAAGACCAGAGAGTCTTGCCGTCTAATGTGGGTGCCGCATTTTATGAGTTTCTATAAACTTGGACAAGAAATTACATAACCTGTTGGGCCTTAGTTTTCTCATCTATAAAGTGGGGGCAGTGCTTTCATGCTCTTAAAGTCCTCGGGAAGACATAATGAGATGCAAAGCACCCCACCTGGCAGTCCCTGGTTCTTAATATCTTTCCCTGGGAACATCCATCCTTCTACACACACACACACGTGCACACTCCGGGGATAATGGTACTTCACATTCCTATAGCGCTTTACAGTTTCCAGAATGCATGTCAGCTCTGGACAACATGCTAAGTGGAACAGATTTTTTTCTTTTGGTGAAATCAAAATTCAGAGGGGAAATCAGCACCTTTGGCTCCTCCCCAGCGCTCATCCCGCTCCACCTGGCGGCCTCAGAGAGCCCACCTCTCAGATTAAACCAGGGAGCCCAGGACCAGAGTGACAACAGCCCTGGACGCCACAGTCCAGGCACCACTCAGCCTTTCTCAGTTACACAGCTGGTCTTGGTGGCCACCCGGGCTCTTTCCGTAAATGGACACTCGTGTGACAACTTCAGGACCATGTGGCTCTCCTCATTCTGTCCCACATCCTATTCCACATTCTGAAAAGCGGAGGGATGGCTGGAGGGCAGGGAGGGTTGTCAACTCCCCACCCACCCTGGGAACCTCTGAGAGGAAACCTTCTTTTTGGGAGGCAGCAAAGGGACACAGGTGGGATAGCTGGGCACGTCGGTTTGTTCCCCTCTCCCTTTTCCTACTAGCAGTTTGCTAGTTCATCCAGGAGTGTCTCGTCCCCTTTCTACTCCCTTCTGTTTTGGGGACCCCATGGTATCTCCTCATCCCAGTCTGTTGCTCTGGTTGGCCCCTTGGCCAGGTGGATGGGGCTGACCACCCCTCCCACTCCCCCACCCCTTCCCGCCTGCCAGACACCAGGGGCTCCTGATCCCAGAGGGCCTTTGGCCAAGGGGCTCTGGCTTTGGGCCAGTGCCTTTCTCACAGCCTGGCTCCCTCCCCACAGGCCCCTAATCCATCTCACCCAGCAGGAAGCCAGTAAGCTGCCTTTTCAGCAGCCTTCCCCAGCCCGCTGCGGGCTCTGTGCCTTTCTATACCACCCTTGGCAGGAGCTGTGTTATACAAGCTGGAGAGAGCAGCCCCCGCAAAGAGGTCATCGTGCCTAAGGCGGCTTCCAGCGCCAGCAGCCTCTTCTCCCTGGTCACCTCCCCAGGGTTTCCCCTGCTGATACACTGCCTGGCCATCCATGGGCACTAACAGCCCTGGCTGACTCAGATCAAAGCCCCAGGCCCAGTCCAGGTGGGGGCAGGGATCCTAGAGGGACAGCGGGCAGGAGGCCAGAGTCTGGGGAAGTGTGGCAGGCAGGAGGGGGCCCCTCTGGCTCTGCGCCTTCGGTCCTCTTGGCTGGTCTCTCCATCTTTTCTCTCATTCCGGCCCCTGCCCCCAACTCCTCAGAGCTCATTCACAGCCTTCTCAGACTCACTGATGCAGCCCAGATCGAGGACTAGAGGAGCTGGGCTCCTGCAGGGGCCACGAGACCCTCCCTGGCCCTCCGCAATGGACTGCTTCAGATGGGCAGACAGACAGAAGCCAAGGAGGGTGGTGGGAGGGGACTGACTGGGTTCTTTCTTGCCTCCCGGGTTATATTTGGGTGACTGCTTGTCACTCTTGGGCTGGGGAATTCACAGCTTAGATTATCCTAGGACAGGCTCGAGTGCAATCCCATAATCCCATGGTCCCTGCAAGTACACTTTCACTGGTTCTGGTTTTTGGCTTAGAAAATATGGTCCTTGTATGGCCTAGCTCCTACCTTGTCCTTAGTCCTTCCCTCCCCTCCCTCTCCAGGAAAAGAGTACCCCCACCTAGGCCCCTTCTCCCCAGCCCAAGCCCCAGCCCTGCCTCTTAGTCTCCGCTGCAGGAAGCCAGCCTTTTGCTGGCTTGGAGTGGTTAGAGGAGAATTGGGGGTGCCTCTGGGAGGCCTGTTTGTAGTTCAGATTCTTCTCATTCCAGGCTCAGCAGGCTCTCTCTAAGGGAAGGGCTTGGGATGGAGGGGGGGGATCCTTGGGGCACCAGCTGCTGGGAAGGAAAGCTTCCTGGAGAGAGGAGGGAAGAGTGTTTTCTTCTTCTCCCAATGACTTCCATCCACAAGGTAGGACCTGCCTCTCCCAATTCCATCCTTGGGGTTCCCCCAGAAGCTGCCTCAACATTAGGTCCCCCCTCCCAATAAAAGCAGATATTCAGAGGGCTCCACTAAGGTCCTTATCTCTTTTTTTGCTTCCTAATAAGTCAGCTTCCCTCCTTTTGGGATGCTTAGAGGTGTTTGGAAGAGTGGGTGGGGGAGGGGGGGTGGATGTCAAAAGAGAGATGCCCGGAGAGTGACTGGTAAACCCCAGCTCCAAAGAGGTCTTGTGGCTCTGTCCCCAAAACTGAAATCCCCTGTAGATTTTGACTTTAACCCAGCATTAGCATATCTCTCCCTCTATACTGCAGGCTCTCAGGCCACAGAATTCCTCAAAGTTAATTGGAGTGACCAAGCCTTAGGGAAACGCTTCCTGAACCCCTCAAGTCTTAGAAGTCTGATATCTGCCCCAATTTCCCTGGAAAACTTCCTCTCCAGCTGCCTCTACCTGTTCTAGACAGAGGAGGAAAAACCAACACAAAAGACTATTTCGAGTGTCCATGAAGCGAAGTGACCGTTCACTTGCTACTTCATCTGATCCTCCCAACTCTTTGAGAGGGAAGATTGGCATCTGCATCTTAGAGATGAAGGGCCTGAGCTTTGAAGAGTTCTAGTGACCTGTCCAGGGGAGTGCAGTAAGGACATAGGGGGCTGAGACTCAGCCCTCCATCACCTGTGAGGGCCAGGGCTCCCCGCCCCACCACACTGCCTCATCAACAGGGCCCGGCACAAATAACGCCCCTTTTTTATTACAAAAGCATAGGCATGTAATTCTGTAACGTGACAATATCGCACTGAAGCACACCATATGACATTTTAGGCGAAATGTTCAAATTAAAACTATAAATGATTACACCCATATTATTACCCTACCAACCACACTCAAGCAGACGTCACTTCTGTTGAACCCTATAAGTAGGTCTGTCTCCCACCTATGCCTGTGGTCAGGGCTCTGGGTAACCACTGGTTAACATTCTACTTCCAGGTTACAGAGCAGCATGTACCAGCCTAAGCTTCCCTACCCAAAGTCATCGTCCCTACAAATCCATTTTCTAGTTCAATTCTCACTTCAGAGGGAACGCGGCAGATTTATTGGACCCATTCTGCAGATGGAGAAACTGATACTCAGAGAAGCAAAATGACTCAGTGAAGGTCAGAGAGCTAGTAAGTTCCAAGGCCAGGACCCCAGCACTTAGGTCTCCTCGGTCCGCTTCACGGGTTCTCCCCATGATGTTAAATTTGATTTTCCTTTCGCACCTTCTCATGTTGGCAAGTAAACATGGCTTTAAGGAACTGGGTAATCTTGGCAAAGCTTGAGGCTTGAAACTCGGGCCTTAGAAACCTGGGTTGCTCATTTCTCCTTTCAGAGCTTAGCTTCCCCCCTTCCTAAGTGTGGGTGCCAGAGCTGGGCAAAGCAGTCAGGGTAAGGGAGTCAGGCTGGGTGTTCAGAGAAGGGTGCTTAGGAGTCTCTAGACTACCCAACCTAGGGAGTTCCTCAGGCCCTGCCCTGCTTGTAGAAGGCACTGATTCACTTAACACACGTTTACTGAACACCTACTGTACGCCAACTATTATAGGCACTAGGGTGTGCACAGAAACGAAGACACAGCCTCTGCCCTCCAGAGAGTGTCCTGTTGAGAGTGGGGGTTGTTAGATATACATAAATAACACATACCCAATGCTAAAGGTCAGAAGCATGAACCCAGAAAAAGGAGGGTGGGAATGGGACCAGGGAAGCACCGCAAAGAAGGGGCCCTACAGGGTTTCCGGTGGCAGAAGGACGTTCTATAAAAGGCCCACTGGGGCAAGGACGTGGAGTTTGAAAGTGCCAAGTGTTCTGCTCTGTCTAGTCTGTGGGTAAAGTCAGGATTTGGGGCAAGCCATTCTAGGGGCTTTAGACAGATTTAATTATTTAATGAAGGTGCTATGGACTAAATTGTGTGCCCCCCCTTCATATGTTGAAGCTCTAATCCTCAATTTGAGTTCATTTGGAGATAGGGCTTTTAGGATGTAATTAAATTAAATGGGGCCAGAATGGTGGAGTCCTGATCTGATAAGTTTGGTGGCTTTACAAAGAGAGGAAGAGGAAAAGATTTCTCTTTCTACACACACACACACACACACACACACCCCCAAGGAAAGGTCATGCTAACACACAGCGAGAAGGCGGCCATCTGCACTCCAGGAAGAGGGCCCTCACCCTGGACTTTCAGCCACCAGAACTGAGGCAAGAAATACCTGTTGTGTAAGCCACTCATTCTATGGTATTTTTTTACAGCAACTTGAGTCGACTAAGCCACTGGGGAATTAGGTGCTTGCAAAATTGTTGGATGGGCTGGAGGAGCAGACTTTATAATGAAGTCACAGAAATGATCCTCTAGTAGGAGCTTCCACCTCTGCCACAATCAGGTAGGGAGAATCAGGAGGCTGTCACTGGGACCGAGGTCAAGGATGTAACCCCATAGCCCCATAGGAACCAGCCCCATGCTGCTACTGCTGTCACAGAGATGGAGCACTGGGTACTGCTGCTGGGGAAAACTCTATTCCAAGACCTCATCTACCAGCAGAAATAGAGCATCAAGAATGTGATCTCACCTCCCTCTACCTTCCAAGTCTCAAGTGAATAATGCCTTTTGCATCTAGAATTCTAGCTGCTTGCCCTGCCTGGTGTAGCTCAGTGGATTGGGCGCTGGTCTGTGAACCAAAGGGTCACTGGTTGGATTCCCCAGTCAGGGCACACGTCTGGGTTGCAGGCCAGGTTCCCAGTAGGGGGCGCGCGCGAGACAACCACACATTGGTCTTTCTCTTCCTCCCTCCCTTCCCCTCTGTCTAAAAATAAAATAAATAAATAAAATCTAAAAAAAAAAAAACCCTTAGACTTCTAGCTGCTAGAGAGGCTGAGTGATAAGGTATTGGAAGTTCCAACTTCTGCTGTACAGGCAGGTGCCTAGAAGGAAGTGGGGTTAGATGCGGTCAGTCACGTCCACCACAGTATGGCGAGTGTGGAAGTTCATGCTGGAAAGATCCATTGGGGTTTGATTTTGAAGGACGGTTGAGTGAGCTTGGAGCAAGGGACAGAGAGGACTGGCAGCTGCCAGGATTAACTAGGGCTCTGAAAGCTAATTGAGTGGTCTGGAAAGCTGATAGCCACAGTGTGTGTATTAGAATCACCGGTGTGGCCCAGTGGATTGAGCGCTAGCCCGCGAACTGAGAAGCCACCAGTTCAATTCCTAGCGGCCAGGTCCCCTGGTGGGGGCGTGCGAGAGGCAACCGATTGAAGTTTCTCACATGGAAGTTTCCCTGTTTCTTTCTCCCTCACTTCCCATCTTTCTGTAAATTAATAAATAAATAAAATCTTTTTTTAAAAGCATCACTTGGGGATTATAAATTCCGATCATTGGGAGGGTCCAGGGATTTGTATTCATAATAGGTGAACCCTGCCCCCGCACCACCTCTCCGTGATTCTAATGCTTGAACCCTCGGCTCTTAAGAACATTGACCTGGGATAGGAACTCACTTAGTGCTAGGAGTTTTAAAATGGTTTGATTTGTGGGGTACATGTGCCAAATTGGTCCCTTCTTCTCCTTCCTGAGAGCTAGTCCTGAAGGTTGGATGCTTGGACCCTGAAAAATATGAGTGAGGTAGGGGTGCAGGGGAAGGGGGCTGTGCCTGGAGCCCAGGAGTCCATCCAGGGATTTAACCCCCCGCCCTTGCACTGAGGACTAGGCGTTTAGTCAACAACACGCAGGAGCAATGCTTGCCTGCAGTCATGGGCCACTTTCTTCTCTATTCGGGCCCTAGCACTGCCCTTTACAACCCTTTTATGATTATACAGTTCCCGTTAGAGACTACCTTAAGCGTTGAGAGGTTTAAGGATTTGACAGAGAAGGAGCAGGGTGAAAGAGAAACGGGACGGGAGAGGCACAGAGGAGAGAGGTAGCGCTGCAGTCCAAAATGGCCTTGAGTCTCCCCTGGAACCCAGTGCTGTCTGTCCGTAGCCCGCGCCGAATTTCAGCACAAAATAATCTATTAAAATAGATTTTCATTTTCTTTCTCAGCCATTTTCTCTTCTTGACTTTTTCTCTATCTCTGGCCCCCAACCCCCCAGTTCTGAGGGAAAGGCCATAGACAGATGGCCCCACATCTCTGGGAAGGGGATCTCCCCAAGCCAGAGCAGGACTGAGACTGCGAGGCCAGACCGCCTGGGCAGAGGGGCTTTCCTCCTTCCCAGGGGTCTCTTCTCACACCCAGCTCCTGAAACCCAGGGCCCCCTTTAGAAGCATCTGCAGCCCAGCTTAGCCAGGGTCCCCCAGGCCTTGCTCCTGCCGGGCTGATTCTCCCAGGACAAAAACAGGCTTTCAGCCTGGGGGAGGGAGTCAGCCTCCCCACCCCCAGTTAACACCACAAAGTCCAGGGAAGAAGGGGGAGTGGGCAGGGCCGGGGGGGACGGTGGTTAGAGAGCCAGGTCGTTGCTAGTAAATCAAAGCTGGTTTCCCAGATGGAGCTGCAGCCGCTTTGATTTCTCAAGTCGCCCCCCCCTCCCCCTCTGCCTTCCCTCACCCCCAGCTCCATGGTTTCAATTCCTCCCTGAAAAGCAGTGGGGCCTCCTTTCAAACCAGCCCAGCTCCTCCAACTCCCAACAAGAGCTTAAGTTACAGGAAAGAGAGAGGGGAGGGGTGAGGCAGGCCAGCTTAGAGGGAAAGGAGAGAAATTCTAGGAGAAGCGAGGGGGACGAGGGAGAGTGGGAAGAAAGTGAGAGAGAGAAGAAAAGACGAGAAACGAAAAGAAAAAAAGGGGAGAGGAAGGAAGAGAGGAAGGGAGAGAGATGGAAAGAAAGGACATGTTAGGAGATGGGGTTCGGCCAGGAACGGGAGCCTGTGCTCTGCTGGAGGAGGAGGGGAGCCCCTACTGGAAAGCAAACCTGTTTCCGTCCTCCTTTCCCAGTGAGCACCCCCACACCCATCACTCCTGAGGACCCCTCCACATCTACAAGTCTATGATTCAAGCTCTCCTGTTCTTTTCCTCTTAGCATTAGCTTCTAGAAGCTTCCAGGAGACAAAATGTTTGACTGGTGCCCAGGGATATTTATTTCTTGGACCAAGAAGGCGTAGTCGCCCCTAAGAACCTGACAAATCAAACTCAGGACTGATTTTTCAGCTTTGTTTTCTCCACTCGGCTCTGAGGAGCCCACACCTTGATTTTGTTCTGCCTAGGCCCGGGCTAATTAAAGTCTCTAATTAATGGATCATCTGTTATATCACTTTAATCCTTTTATGGTTCACTTTGGCATCCAGAGACCTTGGGGAAGGGTGCTGGAGAGATAAAGGTGCGAACAACCGGACTCCGCGGACTCTCCCTGCATCCCCGTCCTCAGAGCTGGGGGCAGCCTTGGAACTTGGCAGGGGGTCGGATGAGGTGCACTGAAGGGGACCTACAGTGGGCAGGATGCGGGGGCTCCAGGAGTCCTAGACCTGATTTTTCTATGGCAAATTCTAAAGGCATTTCCAGAAAGCTAGAGGATGGGGTTCAGGGGGAGGGAATTTGGTGTCTCTCCTGAAGATGGATTCCAAGTCTTGGTGGCCAGGATCAGGGAGAGAGCAGGAAAAGGAAGATTCTCACAAAGCGGGGGAATACCTTGTGTGTTGGAGGAGGGGGTAGCCAACCCGATTCTCTGAAGACTCAAACCTTTTTTTCCGCAAAGTACCTAAGACCTACCCCATTGAGAATAGACTGGTTTGCTACTCGAACAATAAAACCTTTGAGGGTTTCAAAGTATCTGAAATAATGTTCTCTTCTTCGCTTCTCCTCATGCTAAACAGATTGACACCCCCCTTCCCCTTTAGAAGGGGAGGACTCAGTGCTTTGGGAAGGAAAGTATACTGATCTGGGATTGCGGGAACAAAGAGGGGACCCATAACTCTACTAAGGAGGATGATTTCTCTGTAAGAAAGGGGTTCAACAGGAAAGAAGCTAGGAGACGCGGGCACACGCAATTACGGAAACTCATCCCCTGGGCAAAGTGAAACGCCAGAGACAAGAGGATTTTTGCGTAAGAGTGGGGAGCCTTGGGCAGAGACCCCAGATTTCCTTAGTTGGGAGACGTTCCCTGTGCTGTCTGAGCATGCCCGTGCTATGCTGGATGTTACTGACAGGTTGTCCTTGCAGTCACGTGTAACACACAAGCCTTTCACCTTGTGCAGGTGACGTCAAGCGAGGACAGTTTCAATGATCCAAACATATTCTCACAGCCGCCTACATCGATCAATATGCTTCTCTTATACAGATGAGGGAGTGGAAGCTAAGGAAGGAAGAGTGTCTTGCCTGGGGCCACTCAGCAGGTATGGGTGGAGCCGAGCCTGCAGTCTGGACATTCTTTGCCTCAGACCAGGCTTCCTTTCGCTCTGCTCCTCCTGCAGACCCTCTTGTGGAAAGAAGTACGTGGCATCTTCGCAGTTACAGGGCACTCCGCAATTATCCCAGATATCGGATTTGTAAGCCCAGAGATGTCAGCAGTGTCCCAGGATTTGGGGGAGAAGTGGCCCTGGTACTGTGCACTGGGGACACCTCGGCTCCCAGTCCACGGCGGGAGCCCAGGACCAACCAGAAATGTTTCTCAGGGAGGAACAGCTGCCTCAGTTACCGGAACACTGTTGTCCGCCCTAGACTCTAAGCTCCCTGAAGCTGGAGCCTAGGTCTGCTTTGCATACAGAAGGTGCTCAATAATTTATTGGATTAAAAATAATAGCTATTATTTACCAAACTTTCAGCTTAGGATCAGATCAAGTCAGTGCTATACACCTATATCGTTTAATTCTCTCAATTGAAACAAGGTAAATAAAAATTCTGACTTGAGGCTCCCAGACCAGGAAAAACAAGCCTTGTGACATTCTACCCTGGCCCTGCCGCTTCTTTTCAGCCTCCCTCCTCCTCAGTCCTGTGGTCCTTAAATGTCGGTATCCTCAAAACTTTGGTCTTTCCCACCCA
The DNA here is from genome assembly GCA_004026545.1 of Mormoops blainvillei. Taxonomy (NCBI): domain Eukaryota; kingdom Metazoa; phylum Chordata; class Mammalia; order Chiroptera; family Mormoopidae; genus Mormoops; species Mormoops blainvillei. Next base: position 26,359 of record PVJD01000406.1, on the reverse strand, counting down.
ATCCACCTTCCCTAGGCGATCTTTGCCACTCTGACAGGCCCAAGCTAAAGGTACTGGGTCTAAACATAGCCCAGAGCTCCCTCCTGCACTGGGTTAGAAGATCCACCTGTGCTCTTGTCACCTTCCCTTGGACATACCATAGGTTTGGACTGGCTTGACTGTGCTCGTTATCCACCCCGTCCCCGTGTTTCCTAGCCCGGTTAATGATATCAGGGTGTCTAGTCAGAACCCTTCGTTGGCCTCCTTCCTTATCCCTCTCCTCTCCATCCGCAGCTCGGTTTGTGCCTTCACCATCTCTTGCCTGGTCTCTTGCAGCCTGTTTCTGACCGGTGTCTCTGACTCAGCCAGCTCCTGCTCCTCACAGCTGCCCAAATGCGCCGTCTACAATGTGAGCGAAACCACGTCTTTTTCCTGAAACAGTCCAGTGTGTCTCCTTCTCCAGGAGTCTAGATTGTGTACATGGTATATAAAGTCCCTGCTTATTTAACACCTCCTCTGTCCTCACTCTCCAGATGTATATGGGGCTCTAACAGGGCCAAAATTCTCGTGCACTTGTGCCCCCTGCTAACTCCATTTACTTATTTCACCCACCATGCCCTTGCGCGTGCCGTTCCCTCTGTCCGGAATGCCTTTCCCTGCCTTGAGATGGTGGGTTCATATTTCTACACCTAGCACCTTACACATAGGATCTGATACTTGCTGGCCTCTTTCCCTCATCCTGCTTTACTCCTCATGCCAACCACACGGGCCTCTGCTACCCGCCCCCGCTCAGAGCCCCACCCCGACTCTGCTTTCCAGCACCATGGCCCCTCTCTTCACAGCACGGAAACCTGTGGTGATTTTCCATCCATTTAAGTGATGGTGTGATGACTGTTTCTCCCACTAGAACATAAGCTCCACAGAACAGGGGTTGGATCTGGTGGTCAACATATATTTGTTAAGTGCATAAAAGCACACAATTCTTATAGATATCAGGGGCTGTGTGGTGTAGGAGACACAACACAATTTTAAGAGCCGAGCAGGCCTGGTGTTAAATCTTAGTTCTGCCACTTATTATGCGACCTTGAGAAAGTGGCCAAATTTCACTTAAGGTCAAATTCATCATCCATAGCCCTGACTGGTGTAGCTCAGTGGGTTGGGCATCCTCCCACAAACTGAAAGGTCATCAGTTTGCTTCCGGGTCAGGGCAGATGCCTGGGTTGTGGGCCAGGTGCCCAGCTGGGGGCGTTGGACAGGCAACCGATCCATGCTTCTCTCTCTCTTTCTCCCTCTCTTCCTCGGTCTCTAAAAATAAGTCAATAAAATATTTTTTAAAAATTCTGCATCCATAAACAAAATGCAATACCTACTTTGTAGGCATACACATAATGTACCTGCGGTGCTTAGTGGGAGTTCAATAAATGGTAGCTATTACCCTAGGTACCCAAGGATGTTTGCTGATTGAATGTTAATTTATGTAACTTCTTGTTTTGAAAGGTGCTTTTTGGTTTTTATGACATTTATCTTTTTCATTCAGAAATTATTTTGGATGTGTAGTCTCATATTTTAAAAATCTGTTGGGTTATTCCCACTTCACGGATGGGGAAACAGATTCAAAGAAGTGAAGTGACTGTTCTAAAGCCACACTGCTAGTGACATATAGGGAACAGGTCCCAGTCCATGCTCAAGCCGATTAAAAAAGAAAAATCAGAACTAAGTGCTCTATCTATCAAATGACACCATGAAACATTTAAATAGAGAGTCTGTTCATTTCCTTCAGTTACAGGCCTGCTTTAATCAAAAGGCAGGCTGGGCGAATGGGAAATGCTGTGGGTAGGTTTGCAGTCTGAAGATGCATGTTCTGGTCCCGTTCACTCTCAAGCCCCTCGCATGAAGGACAAGAGTAATCATGAAATATCTTGGCTTCCTATTTCATGTAAAAATGCTAGATCAATGTGAGATCTTCATAGAATCCCTTTCAAGCTCTTGAAGGGCAGGGGCACTGCCATTATTTTCCATATTCCCTACAACCTACCACCGTGGTTTGAAATCAGAACCTAATAAAAGTGTGCTGAAGGAATAAAAGGTAGATTTGAGTGAATGAAAGAATGTCTTTTATTTCTTTTTTCCAGCTCCAGCTCCCCCTTTGTCTTGGAAGTGGCTGGGGAAGGATGTCACTCAAGCCTGGCCTTAGGGCAGGAAAATAAGTTTGTTCTGGGAGGAAATTGAAGATGCTGCGTTTCCACTGGAGATTTGCTCTCAATTTCCTACGTGGAGTATAGAAGCTATCTTACTCGTTTTTGTTGTCACTGCTCAGCTCTGAGGCTTGGCACCAGCTCTAACGATGCCCTGGAGGAGGTAAAGTGGGAGGGGAGGTCTGAAGGAGCAGCACCTCAGGGTTAGCCTGGGCCAGGTAGAGCGGGAAAGCACAGCTTTCCCGTCCCCAGATGGCTCCCGAATAAAAGTGGACTACCCTGGTTTTGAAGGAAAAGCTGTTTCCTAAAGTAACGAAAAGGCAACTTCTCCGGGACATGATAAGGAGCATTGTCACATTGGGAAGAACCTGAAAAATCTGAACTGCAGATCATTCAATCAAGAAAAAAAAAAATCTTGTCAAATCTGGATCCATTGTATGTATCCAACTTAGAATTTTCTTTCCTTCTCCCTCCTCTTTCCTTCTTTCTTTTCCTTACATTTTTTGTTGTTGTTTTGTTTTGTTTTGAAGGCAATCCTTTTCTAGGTTGGTACAGGAAACAGCTCACCAGGCTGGAAGGATTTGGCCCATACTGAGAAGCAAAGGGGTTTTCTAAACTCAATTTTCTTTCTTCTTTTTAAGCGACCCCCCCCCCCCTTCCCTAGGGAGAGACAATAGAAATAATTGATCCATCATCCAGTATCAGGCCCCGGAGATTTACATGCAAATCCCCCCTCTCCTCCCCAGACCCCCCACCCCACTTATATTTAAAAACCTAGAAGGAAAAAAAAAAAAGAAGAAGAAGGAGAAGAAAGCCCTTTTAAACCAGCAGGAACCCTGCTGGCCACTCACCCCAAACCAGGTGAGAGATAGGAGGGGGTGATAATCCACAACCCCCAGCCTCCTCCCTCGCCACTCACACCACCCCTTTCTGGTGTGGAATCACTTAAGATTTGGGTAAAACTCTCCTCTCTCCCAGGAGACGGTATCTGGATGCTTTTTAGGGGGCGGAGGCAGAGCTGGGGAGAGAGGAGTAAAATTCCCCCAAACGGCCTAAGAAAGTCATCTCTTCACCCAAAACTGCCCGTCATCCTCCACCCCCCACCATTAACCTTCGATTAAGACCTCCTCGTTATGGCAACTAAACTTTACTTTGCATAATTAAGATTTGCCTCGGAAGAGGGGGGAGGGGGAAGCCGCAGCTCCCGGCCATTCTCCTTCACCTCACCTCCTCCCACCCCCGCCCCAACCCTCGAGCTCTGGGCCTCTAAGTTCCTGAGTTTTCTCACTTTGAGGTGCCACCAAACACAAAGAACCATAATGGGCTCCTTTGTGCTCGCTACGGGGCAATTACGCCCCGGAGTCCAGGCCCCTTTAAGAGCCTCTTAAAGAGACAGGATCTCATTTTTCAGAGGGTTATTTAAGAGTGTGTGCAGAGGAGGGGCGAGGCAAACTCCTAGGGTTCTACCTATAGGGTGAAGTAAAACGTTTGTCTAGACTCCATGAGAAGGGGCTGAGATAAAAGTCTTTTGTTACCTATTAGCTTTTTAAAAGTGTCTCTTGAAAAAAAATTTTTTTTTGACTTGAGATTTTTCACTTGATCTGAAAAATTGGACTGGAATAGGTGGAGTTCGAGGAGCAGGGGCGGAGGCAAGGATTTAAAGAGGCCCTACCCTGGAGAGCGCCTCGGCCCCCGGAAGAAAAGTGATCCAGGTTTGAGTAGCTTGGGTCCGCCGCAGTGCTGGAGAAGGGGTGTCTACGGATTTCGTTTTGCGACTCGAGAGAAATCCCGTACTGGGCAAACAGCCCTTAATATAATAATAGCATGTCTCTTTAAAAAGCAAAAGGAGGGGGGGAAAGTTTTGTTGGCATCTGGTTTCTGATCTCATTATATTGTGGTCGACCAATCCAGCCCTCGGGGCCGGTCCTCGGGTTTAAATCTGATTGGCCGAGAGCACATTTTGGGATGGTGCTTAGAGCTCGACGGGGCGGTTTCAAGGTTCCCTTTTTTGGGGGGCTGAGGAGAGGGCGGGGCCGCCAGCGGGGGCCCCCTTGAAACCGACTAATTGGGATCGGAGAGGCCGAGGTGAGGGCTGGAGGAAGGCACAAAGGAGTCGCTGGGCGGAGAAGGGAGGGGAGAGGCGAGAGGAGGAGGAAGAAGAGGAGAGAGAGCAAGCAGCGCGCGTTGTCCTCGGCTGCTCAGTACGACTGAGGCGAGCTAGCGGGCAGGCGCGCCGCCCCCTCCCCCGCCCTGCCTTCCCAACTCTGCGGCCGCGAGCAAAGTTTGCAAAGAGGCGCGGGAGGCGGCAGCCGCGGTGAGGCGGCGGCGGGGAAGGCGCGCGGTCTCCGGACTGGGGGCGGGGGCGGGGGGCCGCCCGGGAGCCGGGTGGGGGGCGGCGGCCAGCATGCGGCCCCGCAGCGCCCTGCCCCGCCTGCTGCTGCCGCTGCTGCTGCTGCCTGCCGCGGGGCCGGCCCAGTTCCACGGAGAGAAGGGTATCTCCATTCCGGACCACGGCTTCTGCCAGCCCATCTCCATCCCGCTGTGCACGGACATTGCCTACAACCAGACCATTATGCCCAACCTCCTGGGCCATACGAACCAGGAGGACGCGGGCCTGGAGGTGCACCAGTTCTATCCGTTGGTGAAAGTGCAGTGCTCGCCCGAGCTGCGCTTCTTCTTGTGCTCCATGTACGCACCCGTGTGCACCGTGCTGGAGCAGGCCATCCCGCCGTGCCGCTCCATTTGCGAGCGCGCACGTCAGGGCTGTGAGGCACTCATGAACAAGTTCGGTTTCCAGTGGCCCGAACGTCTGCGCTGCGAGCACTTCCCGCGCCACGGCGCGGAGCAGATCTGCGTGGGCCAGAACCACTCAGAGGACGGCGCACCCGCGCTACTCACCACTGCGCCGCCACCCGGCCTGCAACCGGGTGCTGGGGGTACGCCAGGCGGCCCCGGCGGCGGAGGCTCGCCCCCGCGCTACGCCACGCTGGAACACCCGTTTCATTGCCCGCGCGTGCTCAAGGTGCCATCCTATCTCAGCTACAAGTTCCTGGGCGAGCGCGACTGCGCGGCACCCTGCGAGCCGGCCCGGCCCGACGGCTCCATGTTCTTCTCGCAGGAGGAGACGCGTTTCGCGCGCCTCTGGATCCTCACCTGGTCGGTGCTATGCTGCGCCTCCACTTTCTTCACCGTTACTACATACCTGGTGGACATGCAGCGCTTCCGCTACCCCGAGCGGCCCATCATCTTTCTGTCCGGCTGCTACACTATGGTGTCGGTGGCTTATATCGCGGGCTTCGTGCTCCAGGAGCGCGTGGTGTGCAACGAGCGCTTCTCCGAGGACGGCTACCGCACAGTCGTTCAGGGCACCAAGAAGGAGGGTTGCACCATCCTCTTCATGATGCTCTACTTCTTCAGCATGGCCAGTTCCATCTGGTGGGTCATCCTGTCGCTCACCTGGTTCCTGGCGGCGGGCATGAAGTGGGGCCACGAGGCCATCGAGGCCAACTCGCAGTACTTTCACCTGGCCGCGTGGGCCGTGCCGGCGGTCAAGACAATCACAATCCTGGCCATGGGCCAGATTGACGGCGACCTGCTGAGCGGCGTGTGCTTCGTGGGCCTCAATAGCCTGGACCCGCTGCGGGGTTTCGTGCTGGCGCCTCTCTTCGTGTACCTGTTCATAGGCACGTCCTTCCTCCTGGCCGGTTTCGTGTCCCTCTTCCGCATCCGTACCATCATGAAGCACGACGGCACCAAGACCGAGAAGCTGGAGCGGCTCATGGTGCGCATCGGCGTCTTCTCGGTGCTCTACACGGTGCCCGCCACCATCGTCATCGCCTGCTACTTCTACGAGCAGGCCTTCCGAGAGCACTGGGAGCGCTCGTGGGTGAGCCAGCACTGCAAGAGCCTGGCCATCCCGTGCCCAGCGCACTACACGCCGCGCATGTCGCCCGACTTCACCGTCTACATGATCAAATACCTCATGACGCTCATCGTGGGCATCACGTCGGGCTTCTGGATCTGGTCCGGCAAGACGCTGCACTCGTGGAGGAAGTTCTACACGCGTCTCACCAACAGCCGGCACGGCGAGACCACGGTGTGAGGGGGTGTCCCCAGGCCCGGGCCGCACTGCGCTTTCCTCTGCCCCGGGTGGGGGGGGGCTCCTACAGACTCCTTATTTTATTTTTTTAAATAAAGAACAATCGAAACTATTTCTTTTTTAGGTCGCTTTTTAAAGATAACTCTGCCCAACACCCCCACCAGGTTTGTAATTAAAACTGTAAATAGTCTTTGTAAATTTAATTATATATTTTCTATTTAAAAGAAAAAAGGAAAAAAAAAAAAAACAGCAACGGGCGCCAGGGCTGAGGACTGGGGGTGGGGCGGGGGGAGGGGGATTTGAGGGTGTTCTCGCCTTTCTTCAGCGCCCTTTCAAACACCACCCCCCACTTTGGTTAGTTTTTGGTGATTTGGCGGGGCTGAACCTGCTGGATGAGGTGTTGGCTGGTTTGTTACACTTAACTTCTAAAGCCAAATTGGTGAACCTTTTCACTGACGCTGGGCCTGGGGAAGCTGGTGGGTATTTTTGAACAAGACTTGGATTCTCCTTGTTTTATTTCCCTTCCGCCCTTTCTCTCCGCGCTTGTCTTGTCTCCGCTTGATCTTTGTTAGAATCTTCCCAACGGAGATGAAGACGTGGAGAAAAAAAACAAAAACAAAAACAAACCCAAACCAACGAGTTGGGGTAGGGTGGTAAGGAGAGGGCGGAGAGCGTGTGCGGAGTGGCCTCCACCCCGCTGGCCCACTCCCCAGCAGACAGGAAGGTCTTTCTCCTCAACTTTTCTTCTTTTCAACGCGCTGCCCCAAGCGCTTGGAGTGGGCCGAGAGTGCTTTGTGAAGTGTGTTTTGAAAGTAACCTCCCTCCCCACCACACACACTACCTTGAATACTGATCCTGACCCCTTACCACATTTTTAGGGGGAATATTATTGGCTCGCAAATGTTGGGGTTTGGTGATGCTCTCGTATCCTTCCCCTAATCCTCCAAAAATTGCACCCCAACCCCACTCCCTCAACCGAATACCTTCTCAGGCATTCAGGTTAGCAGTTTGTGGGGTGGTTTGTGTGTTATGTGTGGGTTTTTGTTGTTTAGGGCTATTTTTTTCGAAAAGCAATAAAAAAAATGGGTTGGGTTGGAGGGAGGGGACAGATGGGTTGGTGGGGTTTTTAGTTTTCCTTTGACAAAAGACTGGTTTATTTTCAAACTTGTCCAGAAAGGGGGGGTGGGGAAAGGTGGGTGTCTTTGCTTTGGAAGAAGGGCTCTGGGCAGGCTCTTTGTGACTGTGGGGGCGGGGCTGAGTGTTTACATGACATTCTATATCACAAGATTGATAGAATGTTTATAACAGATGTTTCTTATCTTCCCCCTACCCCCAACAAATAAAAGTCAAGACTTTTTCTTAAAAGTATCTTTGACACTGGTATGAGAATTGCAGTTTCCAATACACATCATCTCCCTCAACTATTTGGAATATTTTAGAATTTTAATTCTAAAGAATTGATCTGAGGACCAAGGGGGTGGGTGGGACAAATATGCCATAGAACTCAATTTCACCATTTCCTGTTTCTTGATAATAGTGCAAATTAAAAGCTAATAATCATAATAATAAAGTGCATTTAATTATCTTCTAGAGATCTAGCCCTTTAATTGTATTTAACAGGGTTGTAACATTTTATTAGTTTAACCAAACCACACCTCCTCCTTTACTCTCCCCCCAGTTGTTCTTTTGGGGATGGGGTGGAGAAGAGGTTCCCCGCCCCAGATGCTGCTTTTTTAGCTAAATGGAGATGGGGAAAATTATGCCTTACCACCCTTTGTTGGCAGTCTTTGGGACAAGGGAGAAAGTAAGTCAGAACCCCTACTTCCAAGTGTTTGCGTGTGTTAGTTTATGTTGGGGGAGGGGATCTGGAAATGTTTGGTGGTAATTGAAGTCGTATGTGGGGCTTTGTTTGGAATTGTATGAAGTCTGAGGGTTTCAGCAGAGCCCCTTTCCCAAAATATATAACCTTCCCCCAAGTCATTTGTGCTGGTGGGCAACATTATACGCTAAAACTAGGTTTTTCTCAAATGATATGTGTGAAGTCCAAACGAAAGAGTCCCTCAACTGTCAAGAAAAGTAGGCGGGTGAGGTGTTACTAGGCTTAGGCTCCATTTGTTGGAGGATTCGATTGGAAAGGAACCCCGCAAGGGCTGCAGGAAAGAGTGAAATTACAAACAAATTGTGAGTGCCTCTCCTGGAAGAACGGGGAAAGCCTGTGAATGGGGGTGTGGGGTGTAGATTTTCCAGTGGCTGGATGGAACCCAGTGGGAAGAGGAGTACTGGTCTCTGCTGAAGATTTGGGGAGGAACCTCCCCCACCTCTGAGGCCCCAGCACCCGGCTCAGTGTGCTTTAGGTACATTGGTCAGTGGCACCCATGCTCTCAGTGGGAAGAGATGGTAGGTGAGCAACAATGACCTCTTCCTTCCCCAAGTGGTGGCGGGAGGGGGAGAATTTTGGTGAAGATTGTTCTTCTCAACTCCCTCCCTTAAAGTCTCCCGCCAACAGAGGGGCAGAGGGCCCAAGAAAACTCAGGGTGGTGGTGGCGGGTAGTTTTATGGTGGCAGGAGAGTAGATGAAAATTGCCTCTGGGAAAGGAAGGGCCTTCCAGATTTCCTCCCCTTCGCCAGGGGGTAGCCTAGGGTTGAATGACCTCACAGAGAGTAGCAGGGAGCCCCTCCATGGCTGCCTTCACTGCTCTAATGAAACAACTCTTAGAGGAGGGGGATAAGTGTTAGCCCATGGTGTGGGGAATTTAGGGGAGAAGGTGCCTGGAGCAGAGACCCACCCAGGCTCACTGCCACACCTGGAGATGGGTCTCTACTCTCTCAACTGGGCCTGGAAAGCCCAGTTAAATACATTGGCTCGGAGGTCTGCTTCTGTAGAACTCGAGGTTGGTGCATCCTTTTGGAAGAGGGAGGCTTTGGTGGAGGGTCAAGGGCCCAGAAGGAAAACACTTCGCCTGAGGCCCCGAGCCTGGGACAGGCCTCAAACCAGAGCTGCTTTCTGCCTGACTTTCCACCCTCACCCCATCCCACACAGGAGCAAGGCTGCTGGGTCTCAAGATTCAGGACATCTCTCCTCCAGACCCCTCCCTCATTGATCAGATTTTGGCTTTCCGTCCCCACACCCCACCTCAGACTCCCCTCCTGAACGAAGAGCCCTGTTAGTTACAAACTCTTTGTCCTGTAAGAGCCGACCTCAGAAAAGGACAGTAAAGTTTTCCAAAACAAAATGCTTCTGAATGCCCCCAAAGAGTGAGGATCAACAGCATCTGGAGCTATTCCTCCTGGATTATCTCAAAAGCCTCTCCAAGAGGGTGTCAGGTACCCCAGATCTGGGCTGCATTCTGGAAGTGAGGTCTGTCCCAGGGTGCACAAGGCATGTGTCTGGCTAGGGGAGACCAGCCCAAGCTCCTGCCGCTTTCCGGGCATGGCCCCCTCTGACAAGGTCACCGCTCATTGTAGTAGGGCCCTTTCCTTTTCTGGACTCCCCGTCCTCTCTTCTAAGTGGGTTTTAGACTGGGGACCACTGACTCCTCGAAGAGCCTGAAAAATCTTTGGACCTCCTAGGAGAAAATGGTCAGACCTCCTGGGAGGAGCGGGTCAGACCCCCATGAATATACAATTTTGCATTTAACTTTAGGGGGTTTATGGATCCTCTAGCTGTGCCCCCTCCCCTCATTCCATGCCCTGCCCCCAAGCTAGTTTTCCAATTCCTGGTTTAGATATTTTCTGGTCCTGATTATGGGGTATCTTCACTTCTCCAAGGAGCAGCTGTTACCTTCTCAGACTCTAGTGTCCCCAGTCTTTAATCACCTCTGCTGTGGAAAAGGTGGATAGAAAGGAAAACCATCAGGCCTGCAAAACCAGCAGCACCCCATGGCAGATTATTCACTCCACGCTGTTTCTCCCGCAGGGAACGAGTTATCTAGATGCAGCAGGGGGATGAATGTGCAATACCTTTGTAGTTGATAGAAAACAGTAGGAGAAAGGCAGAAACATATAGACCAGCCATGGGTAGAGCTCAGGCTTTGGCCTGAGAAAGTGCCTGGCTCTGACCCCCAGCCCTCGTTGGTAAGAAGGCCACTGTAGCTGTCCGGCAAGGTTGTGAGGATTAGATCTGATGGAGCATGTACAGAGCCAGCACATAGTAGAAGCTCAACAAATTGTAGCACTCTTCCAATCACTTAGGAGAAATTCCTAAAAATACAGTAGAATCCTTGGATCAAAGGATGTGCATTTCTTGAGGACTTTTTAACCTATTGTGACTGGCAGTTTTAGCAGAATAGAATGATTTTTTTGTGCTCGCAGTTTTTCTGCCCAACTCAGGGTGCCAGCTCACAGTCTGGAGGTTCCCCGGGGTGGTGGTGGACAGTGATTTTTCTCCCTCTCTCTGATTAGGACAGGAATGTCTTACCCGCCTGAGTGAGCAGGGCACGCAGGTGGGCGGGCTCTCTATCCAGCTGGCTTTGAAGCTGGCTAATTAGGGCTAGGGCTGTCACAGCTGGCTTCCCCAGTGCCTCCCCCTCCCCCTGCTCTGCCCCACGCTCAGACTCACAGCCTGAGCGCCCCTCCCCGGCTACCTTGCCTTCCACTGCAGACTTGCTGCTTTTCTAGGACATACGGGAAGGGCTGAGATTTGAGGCCTGGGGAAAGGACAAGATGGGACTTGGGACATGAAACAAGCTCAGAGACCATTGACTGGTTTAGAGAGGACCGCCCATGGCCCTGGGCCCCCTCCTTATCCCCTAATGAAGCCTGGAGAGGAGCCGGCCTGGGCTGGGGGCTGAGCCCTGGGTCCTTTGTTTGGAAGCCAAGCTTTCTGAAGGCTCCAGCCTCCCAACCTGGCCCTTGTAATTAGCCCCAATCAGAGTGTTTATGTCGGGGCCTCGTGCGGAACTCAGAGCCCCATGATTTCATTCCAAACCTGGGGGGAGAGGGGAGGGAACGGGATTTGTGTGGGGACATGAAAAAAGGAGGATGGCAATGAGGAAGACCTGGGGGAGGGCAGGGGTGGAGGTCCTTGGAGGGGGGGGCGCAGGACGACCACTCTCCATTTGTCCATTGCAGGGGTCAGGACCCCTTCCAGGTTAGCTGGTGCCCTGGCATCCTGACCCTGGCCCGGCCTGCATGCCTTCTGGACAGACTCTGTGGGTGGGTGGGCTTGTGCCAATCGGAAATGGCTTGGATATAATTAACCCAGCTAATCACCAGCCTTAGCTGGGGCCCGGTGGAGGGGAGGGGAGAGCCCGGAGCCCCGGCCCCCCCAGAAAGCTCCAGTGTCTCTATTCTTCTGCCTCTGGCTGGGGCCTAGGATGTGCCAGGCTCCGCAGCTGATTAAAATGGCGGAGTCAGAGGGTGAGCAGGGAAGTACGGGCGCTTAATTTTCATCTCTGGCATCACCCTCAAGAGGAAAGGTGACGGGAGGGAGGGGGCCTGAAGTGGCCATGCTGCGGTGGGGGTGGGTGGTGACAACAGGAGTTGTGGGAGGGAGGCAGAGGATTCCCAGCCACTGCTCCCAGGTGGCAATGGGTGTGCCCCAGATTCAAAGGGCATTCCCCCCAGGTCTAGGCTTCCCAGGGAACTCTCTGGGGGACGAATGGGACTTTTAGGGAATTCTGAATGTTGGGGTTAGTGTCCTTTGGGTGGGGAGGGGGGCAGGGTGTGGGGTCTCAGCGTCTAACACTCTTGATTAAAACCCTGCAAGGCCTCCCGGGGGTGTTCCTCCTCACTCAGCACCTAAAGCTCTCCAAGACCTGGCTCTGGCGCTGGCTCTCTAGGCTCACATCCCAGTGTCCTTCCCTACACTCCTGTGTGCCAGCCTCGGGAGCTCTGTGTTTCCAGACCAACCATGCTCCATGACTCGGCACACACTGTTCCTGTGGCCCGAGTGTTAGCTACTGCTGAGGCAGAACTTACCTGAGGTCAGGTGGCCCCTCTGTAGGCAGCCATATCCTAGGCCGGTCTTGTTCCCACATTGTGTTCTCTCTTGTCCCAGCATATCCCATCATTTGTTAAGTTGTCCATCTCCTTTCTTAACTGTGACCTCCTTGAGGGACAGTCTGTATTTGGTCTTTTATCTCTGTCTCCCTGAGCCCAGCGATATGCCTGACACCTAGTAGGTTCCCAAGATCACAGGCCCCGGAGCCAGACCACCAGGCTTGAATCCTGCCTCATCCCCTCGCTAGCTATTGACTTTGGGCAAGTTAATTAACCCCTCCATGTGTTATCTGTAAAAGGGAAAAGTAATTACACTTACCTTGCAAGACTGGTTTAAGGATTAAGCAAATTAAAGTAAAATGTTTAAAGCAGTGCCTGGCACATAGTAAGTGCTTAATAAATGCCAGTGAAGCTTATTCATTTATGTGTTGGATCTGTAGTTGTGTATTAGTGCTTACCACAAGTCGGGAACTTGCTAAGCTCTAGGGATGCACAGATTCAACCCCTGCCCGCAATCAATCGCACCTAGTTTGTGGAATGAATGAATGGATAAGTATTAGGTGTGGTATCTTCTGAGTTTGTTTGGTATGTGTTTTGTTAAACAAGCCTGCTATGTAAGTGCTTGAGAATGTGTTCAGGCTCAAACATGGAATCATGATGCATCTATTTGGATAGTGTAAGACAAGGAATGAAATTGGGGAATGATCCCTTATTAGCTTGACATGTAATCGGGTGTGTGGAGCATGTGGGGAAAATTTTCCTGGAAGCCTCCTGCTCAATCTTCACTGCTACTGAGAATATTAAAGATTTTTTTTTTCTACAGGCCTGGCTGCTGTGGCTCAGTGGATTGAGCCGGGGCCTGCAAACCAAAAGGTTGCTGGTTCGATTCCCAGTCAGGGCACATGCCTGGGTTGCAGGCCAGGTCCCCAGCAGGGGGCATGGGAGAGGCAACCACACATTGGTATTTCTGTCCCTCTCTTTCTCCCTCCCTTCCCCTCTGTTTAAAAATAATTAAATCAAATCTTTTCTTTTTTAAGAATATTTTTTCTACAAGGCAGAATAATTACTTTCATACAAATATACAATGAACACATCAAATTTTTCATTTAACTCATTTGTTAATGTAGGAACTAGTGAGAAGTTCAAAGAGAGCTCAAAGATTAGAAACATAGCTAGGCCATAGAGAATGCTGAAATAAGTTTGCTTAATATAAAACTAGATAATACCCGTTGGGCAGTAATCAATTGCATCTCCACCAGATACAATTTATATTTTTATGGACAAAAATCATTTTCATTATCAGTTGTCTGGGTTTTAAAATAACTGAACAATAATAAAACTCAGAGATAAGCTGCAAGCACACACAGTCTTCTTTTTGACCATTTTAAATTCTTGAAAGGCTTTCCTTGATAAGTTTCTGAACTTGATGCCTCAAGATGACAAGTGTCATCCACCCCTTCTGATCTAAGAGCTTTAGTACCAATAGGAAACTCCATTCCATCCAGAAAAAGCTGGAAATCTTCCAGCCTTCCCCAGGTTGGCTGGCTCCTCTCTCCCTTGTCTTTTTCTTTTCTATCCTTTATTTTTTAAAGGTTTTTATTTAATTATTTTTAGAGAGAGGGGAAGAGAGGGAGAAAGAGAGGGAGAGAAACATCGATGTGCCGTTGCCTCTCGCACACTCCCAACTGGGGACCCAGTCCGCAACCCAGGCATGTGCCCTGACTGGGAATCGAACCAGCAACCCTTTGGTTTGCAGGTGGGCACTCAATCCACCGAGCCACACCAGCCAGGGCTGGACTTTTTTTTTTTTTTACATTCTTGATGGCAGCCTCTCCCTTTAAGGCCTGAACCTTGAGCCCTTATTGTCTGAATCTTAATGCCAGTTTTATAGGATTTTGCTACTCAAAGTGTGATTCCATCTGCTTTCTGCCCTGCCCCACCCACCCCAACAGTCCCATCGCCTTGTGCTTGTTAGAAAAGCAGAATCTTGGGCCTGACCTTGTACCTACTGAATCAGAAGCTGCATGTTAACAAAATTCCCAGAGGATTTGTTTGTACATTCAAGTGTGAGAAGCACTGGCCCAGGGGACTTCTTTCTCAACTGTACCTGTTCCTACCTCAGCAGCCAGAATCACCTTCTTTCCAAGAGGATGCTGGCTCGGGCCCAGCTCTGAATATTCCCGATGGGTCCTGACACCCAACCTGGCAGGACCAGGTGGGTTTACAGAGTACTTCCACTGAGACAGGAAGCCTTTAAGACATCCTCCCCAGCGCTGATAAAACCTTGCACGGTTCTGTGACTTTTCCCACTCAGGAGTGTGAGTGCCTCTTGGGTTGCTTGGCCACAGTGCTGCAGCTCAGTACCACATCTTTCCCTGTTTTCTGAGTCTCTACAGAGTCTCCCTGGGACCTCAAGAATCCAGCCCAAACTACCCGCCCTAGCCTTTGAGACCTTTGCCCTTCTCGCTGCGGTCTGGGGATTTGGGGTGGAGTTGGACGAAACAGAGATGTGAAGGAGAAATAGCTGTTGACTCTGGGAGCAAGAGCTGCTCATTTCATCACTGATTCACCTGGTGCTGTTGAGAACTGTTCTGTGCCAGGCCCTGAGGATACAGCAATACTCAGAGCACAGCCTCCGCTCTGGAAGAAAGTGGACGTGTAAGCAGATAAATGCAGTATCACGTGATACAAGAGGCAGGCACCGGGGTTGTCAGGGAAGAGACAAGGGCATTCTATACAGAGGGAAAACCATGGGCAAAGCCACGGAAGAACATGGGTATGACCAGAGAACCGTGAGGAGGGCGTGCTTGAGACACAGAGTGAGTGTGAAGGAGAGTGGCAGGGCTGATCTAAGTGAGGATTTGGGCTGATCCCCAGCAAAAATTAAATCTCACGCTGGCTTGGCCCTGCAGCACATGTCTGAGCCAGACCTGCCTGCTTTCAACACCAGATCTCATTTCTTTAGTGACTTGAGCCAATCAGAATCAGGAGACATTTCCACACATACACACACTCACACACCGAAGGACGTGCGAAAGCCAGACGTAAGTGGGTTTTGGATCTGCGCCCTCTCTCCCATCAACGACTGACTGGGTTCCATCCCTACCAACACCTCCTTGCCCGTTTCGCACCAATAGGAGCGGGAATGGCCAGTGAAGTTTAACTTCCTGGGAAATAATTCTGGGGCAGGACTTTGGGTCTCTCTAACTTGAGACATGGCTGGAGATGGGGGGAAGCTTGGCTACAGGTATGTGCCCGATCTGACTGTGCGGCCGTGCGACTGGTGCTTATGGATGCATGTGTACGTGAGTGTACACGTGCACACACCTCCAGAGAGGGGTGTGAACTGGTTGCCTGGAAGTTTCAAGAGATGGAATCCCAATTCCTTGTCAGAGAAAGAGGGATAGACTGTCCCACTGAGGCCCCTCTGAGATTCATGTGAGAACCTTCCTTGAGGGTCAAAAAATGAGGCGGCTTTAATACATTCCTTCAAATGTAATGGCACTTTGGTGCTTCCTATCGAGAGGTAGGCTCTCTGTCATCTCACCTTGAGTCTGGGTTACTTTGACCAGTGGAGGAATATGGTGGAAGTGATGCCCTGTGACTTCTAGGCCTGGGTCATGAAAGCCCGTGCAGCTTCAACCTAGTTCACCGGGACCCTTGCCCTTCGAGCTGCTGAGCTCCCATATAAGAAGTCACACTGCCCTGCTAGAGAGGCCACACGTAGGTGCTCCGGTTAATAGTTTTAGCTGAGTCCAGCCTTTCAGCTATCCCTGTTAACATACCAGACGTGTGGATGAGACCATCCTGACTCCTCCAGGCCAGGACATCCATTAGCTGAATCCTCAGATACCCTCAGTCTTGCCTGTGGAACAAAAGAATCACCCGTTCAAGCCGTACCCAAAATCCTGACCCATAAAAGTGTGGGCTCTAATAAAATGATTCTTATTTGAAGCTGCTAAGTTTTAGGATAAATTGTCATCAGCAATAGACAGCGGAAACAAATGGAACTAATAAGAACTAAGTTTATTAAGGACTTACTATGTATCTGGCACTGTTCTAAGTTTTTGACATGTATTAACTCATTTATTCCGAAGAAGAGGATGCAGAGACTAGAACAGTTAAGTAATTTTTTTCTAGGAAACAGCTTAAAAGTGTGATCACTTGGACTCAGGCAATGTAACACCAGAGCCCATGCCCTAAACCCTTACCTTAGACTGTAGGACAATAGAGAGTAAAAGGATCTTTTTAAAAAAAGATTTTATTTATTTACTTTCAGAGAGAGGGGAAAGCATGGAGAAAGAGAGGGCTGGCTGCCTATCTGCTGCCTCTCCCAGGCCCCCAACTGCGGACATAGCACACCACCCAGGCATGTGCCCTGACTGGGAATTGAACTGGCGACCTCTGGTTCACAGGGCGGTGCTCAATCCGCTGAGCCACACCAGCCAGGGAAAGAGTAAAAGGATCTTAAAAATCACAGGACTGAACTCTTATTTTACAGATAGAGAAATGGAGAACCAGGAGGACTAAACGAATAACTGTAGGACTCCACAGTGTCTGTGCCGAGTCAGGACCAGATCCCAAGTCCGCTGACCCTCAGGACAGGGGAAAAACAGAATGGGACATTCTCCTATCTCAACGCCCCTTTCCCCTGGACCGCCGTACTGCCTCCTGTCCCAGGTCACCGCACCAGTAATCTTTGTTTCAATCTCTGCCATTCACTGTAGACGCGCAAAAATGACTGGTCCCTTCTCAGGACTTCTGGGTGTACGCACGCCTACACCCAGAAACCCAGATGCGCACACACTCATTTTTAGTAGAACTGGGTAAAATTTCTGCTGATACCATCTCAGAGATCAAGATTTTTGCTTTCAAAGGTATTAATCTGGTTCAAGGTCCTGTACTAGGGATTTCTCCTGTCTTCCTCTTCTTTTCCGTTCTTTCCTCATGTCATTTAAAGTGGAAAAACTATATAACTACATGTGGTCAGCAGCTTCTAGGTTGGCACCCAATGATCCCTGCTTCCTGGTGTTCGTGTCCTTGTGTAATCTCCTTCCTATGCGGTGAGGGACTGAGGCCTGCCAGCACCACGTGAGTGAGATTGGAAGCAGACTCCTTTCCCCCATCCTATATTAGTCAAGTCTTTGAATGGGACCCCAACCTCAGCCAGCAGCTTAATAGCAACCTCATGAGATATGTTGGACCAAAGGCACCCACCTACTGTGCCCAGCCTCATGACCTGCAGAAACTATAAGATAATCAATGTTTGTTACTTTTTTAAAGATTTTATTTATTTTTAGAGGCAGGGGATAGGAGGGAGAAAGAGAGGGAGAGAAACATTAATGTGTGGTTGCCTCTCGCGTGCCCCCAACTGGGGCCTTGGCCAGCAACCCAGGCATGCGCCCTGACTGGGGATTGAACCGGCAACCTTTCAATTCACCGGCCAGCACTCCATCCACTGAGCCACACCAGCCAGGGCTAAGTGTTTGTTATTTAAAACTACTAAATTTTAGGGTAATTCTTTATACAGCAATAGAAAGCTAATACACTGCATATTGAGGAAATTCAGGGGTATAAACAATGTATACATTAAGTAATAGATACAAGAAGACCCTTTTCTCAATCCATCTATCCACTTGTCCACTTCTTCTTTCAACATACTTTTATCTGCTTTGCCCCAGAGGTACAAAGATTAATGATACCATTTCTGCCACTGAGGAGCTTTCAGTCTAGTGGAAGATGCAAACTTGTAAATGGATTATTAAAATTTTAGTGACAAATGCTAATGGAGGAAGGTTCAAGGTACTGGGGCAACACAAAAGAGGAATAAAATGATTCTGCCTGGAGATACAACTGAAGCTTCACAGAGAGGATATTCAAGTTGGGCTTTGAAGAATGGGCAGGAGTTTGCCAGGCAGATAATGGGAGGAAGGGTGTTCCAGGTGGGAAGAGCTGCATGTACACTGACTGAGAGGCTAAAACGGACCGATATGTTTGGGGACGTACAGACCATCCCATGTGGCTGGATCTGAGTCCGAGGCCGCAGGGGAGGTTGTCGGGGAGGTTGGCCACGCAGCCCAGGCACTTTTGGCTTTTATTCCATAGCAAATAAAGAGCAGGTGGGTTTTAAGCCAATGAGTGTGTGATAAGATTTGTGTTTTAGGAAGAGAGCTCTGGAGACAATATGGGGTTTGCTGGGGAGAGGACGCAGAAGACAGAGGGTTTGGGTAGGATGCAAATTCTGATTCAAGGAAGGATAATAAGGCCCGGACCCGGCATTGTCTGTCAAATCAAGAAGAAGGTGAAGGAGGAAGGAGCTTGACGTAGTTTCTAGCTGGGATGATTGGGTGGGTAATAAGTCATTTTCCAGTGGAAGAAATTTAAAAAAACATGCAGATTTGGGAGTGAATAATCTATTAGTCAGGGTCATATAGGTTATGCTACAGTAACAGATAATCTCAAAGTCTCACCCGCTTAACGGAACAGTGCTTTGTTTTCTCACTCCTATTACAAATCCCGTGTGGTCAGGAAGAGTCTACTCCATGCCACCACCCAGGGGTCCAAGCTGGCGGAGGCTCCCATCCCATCCCGGCGACAATGTGCATCACCTCCACTCACAGTTCATTGGCCGAAACCAGCCTCGTGGCCTCTCCTGCCGACAGAGGGTTGGAAAGTGCAAGGGCACCACGCGCACTTAGAGGACGAGATTGTCTTTGCCACGAGGAGGTAATAAACTCCGTTTTGAACACATTTACTTTGAGGAAGAGATATCCACTGAATATCCACTGAATGTGTTGGAAATGTTTAGATAAGAGTTGGGAACTTGAGATGTAGTTTTGAGGGCTCATCTCGTCCTTGCCTTCTGGAGAGCTTACATTCCAGACAGGGAGAGAAACGGACCCAGAGATCTATTATCTTACAAGCTGTCAAGTTATGTGCTATTTGGTTATGAGCAAAGTGCCGTGGAAAGACCAATGGGGGAGCAGCGAATCCCATGAGAGTTGAAGTCCCATAAACAAAGAGCAATGATAGTGGACCTCTCAGTGGACTGGTACACCCACTGGTATGGGTAAGAGAACATGGAAGCAGCGAAGAAGGGTGGATTTTTGGAGAGAGGACACAAGGCAAAGGAGGTTAGTCTAGAAGGGCGGGTGGGCTGGGAGCGGATAGTGGAAAATCAGTGTGGCCTCTGGGAAGGGACAGGCGGCTGTGTGAATCATGCATGGGTACATTTTTTTCATTACTTTCCTACCAGATTTCATGCACATATGTACATGAAATCTATGAATTCCCAGCCAGTGGGAATTCATAGAAGGGTGTCTAAGCCCCAGCTTTATGGACCATGGAAGACTTCCTGGAGGACGCATCTAAGCTGAGATCTGAAAAACAGAGTGTTGTGAGCAGTCACCTGTGCAGAAGGGGTGAGGCAAGAGAGAAAATGGTGCTTTCAAGGAACTGCAAGAAGTTCAAAGATGTTCTGCTCCGCTGGAGCACAGAGTGCAAAGCGGGAAGGGACGAGGCTGCAGGGCCAGGCAAGGCGGACGGTGAAGGACTTCGTGAGCTCCATCGAGGCATTCAAGCTCTATCCTGGGAGTCACGGGCTGTCGTGGAGGGCTTTTTAGTAGAAAAGTGACTCAGTGAGGATTCAGTTTATTTTATATATTATTAAATCTGATTTTGAGTCAATTTTAAGAGATGTTTTAGTTTTTAGGAAGGTACACACGTGGTACAAAAGGGCACATAATGAATCACAGCCTCCCCGGTCCTCCTGTCCCCGCCCACCAACCCCCCACCCCCACCCTGGCTGTGGCTTTCGGAATGAGTACTCTGGTGCTTGCTTCAGCAGCAGGAAGACTAAAAAACAATTGGAACGTAGTGATCACTCTGGCTGCAAAGTGGTAATGAAGCACGAGTGGAAACAGGAAACTTGTTAGGAAGCCAGTGGGAATTCCAGGTAAGGGAGGGTGGCAGCAACCCGCGGGGACGATTTTAGAGTCACCCAGGAAGCAGAAACGGTAGAACCTGGGCACCAATTAGACATGGGGTATGAAAGAGAAAGGGGCTAAGGATGACATCCCAGGGAGGGATGCCCTTTGGTGAGCCAAGGGGGAACCAAAGGTGAACACGGTTGGCAGAATGTGGCAGATGGTCTGCAAAACTAGCTACCAGCAAAGCCTTCCCTGTACTTTCTTTCTTTTTAAAAAAGATTTTATTTATTTATTTTTAGAAAGAGGGGAAGAGAGGGAGAGAAGCATCAATGTGTAGTTGCCTCTCATGCATGCCCTACTGGGGACCCGGCCTGCAACCCAGGCATGTGCCCTGACTGGGAATCAAACCAGCAACCCTTGCAACCCTTTGGTTCGCAGGCTGGCGTGCACAATCCACCGAGCCACACCAGCCAGGGTGCCTTCCCTATACTTTCATCTGTTTCTCTCTCTTTTTGAATCTGGGTGACTTTGTGACTTGCTTTAATGAATAGGATGCAACAAAATTGCTGTCCTGACAGTTCAGGTCTGGGTCTTAAGAGGCCTGGCATAGCTTCCACTTTTGCCCCCTTGGGAGCCAGCCACCATGTAAGGAAGCAAGAGAGACTACATAGAAAGAAAGGGAGAGAGACATGCTCTAGAGGATGAGAGACTCTGACTGGAAAGAGAGAGGCCCAGCCAGCATCCAGCCAGCCCCCAGCTCCTCCAGCCATGCCCTTGGCGGCGCCAGATGTGTTAGTAAAGCATCTCGAATGCTCTAGGACCAGCGAGGCTGCCTGGGCTTCAGCCACCACCACAGGGAGTGGAGGCGAGCTGTCCACGCCAAACCGTGCCCAAACTGCAGAATCACGAGCAAATGACAGGTTGATCTCATTGCAGGCCAAGCAGGTTTGGGGTGGATTGTTACCCACCAGACAGCCAAAAGAGAAGGGGAGAAGTGAAGAAGAGAGGCTATGAGTCCGGGTTCTTGCCCACCTCTACCTTAGAGACCCGTACGGTGGACTGCTGCTTTTCTGTTTTTCAATTCTAAAATCCCCAGTATCTCCACGAAACACCTGCATCGTAATAATCCAGAGCTTCTTCCATCAGGGAGGTTCAGGTATCCTTGTTTATTGTTTTTCCAGTGTCCACATCAACACCTCTGAAACCCAATTGCAAGTTGGTTACTATTTCCTTGGGTCAGCCTAGGGGTGGGTTGGTTCCAGTTCTGCCTTCCGTCTTTGGGAAGGAATTTTTAAAATTTGTGTCTGACCTCATACCCCTGGGGGAAATGTTACTTCTTTGAATTCCTCAGTTTCTAATCCAGGACTAAAGATAAAGTAGCTGTTCACTAAGTGCGAAATGAATAACTAATGAGAAAATCCTAAATTGAGTCCAGTTCCCCAGTTCCGGCTGCCAGCCAAAACCCTTCTGTTTCTCCATTTACGCAAGGAGAAGTTCTCACATCACCTCTCTCTGACTTGTGAACTTGCCCCATAACTGGGGGTGGAGCGTAGGGTGGAGATATATGGTAATGATGATTTGAAGGACTCAGGCACTGTCGGAGAGCCAACCCCTCTGGGCCTCCGTGAAGAAACGGCAGGGCCCGTGAGGAAATGAATGATGTGACATGGGTAGGGGGCTGACAGGGACAAAGACCAGAAAGGTTCATCTGTATTCCTCCACAGGGACCTGGGGGTGGGAGGAGGGTATGTCTTTGCTACGTGTACATGAAGGAACTGGGGTGACCGACCCCATGCTCGCTGTCTCAGTGACCCTCCTCTCCACTAACACAGGACTGCCATCAACAGCTCAACCAGTTGGGAGAATCTGCTGTTACCTGATTCCATATCTAGTGTTCTCAGCCTCCCCGCAAAATGGGGTTCCCCAGGGCAGGAACTGTCCACCCCCTTCCTCAGAATTGTCCCTCCAGAGCCAGGAGGCCTGGGGACGCTGCTTGCAGTTCCTGTTGCCTGCTCTTTGTGACCTGCTTGGAGTCCATTTCACCCCTGTGTCCCCAAACCCATCTCTTCTCACAGTGGAATACAAGAAGGGACTCAGGGGAGACTAGTCTAACCTTCTCTTATTCAGGATAAGGAAACCAAGGCCCCGGTCAGGGAAGTCACTTGTCCGAAGTCCCCAGCTGGTTCAGGGAGCCAGAAGCCACATTTCTGAACTCCCAAGTCGGTGCCCTTTGCTGCCTACACAGCCTGCTGCCGGGCTCACCCTCGCCCACCTCCCTTTTCTCTTCACCATTCTTTCTCTTTCCAGCTTCCCTCTAACACATGCCCATGGTAGGGGCACTTCCAGCTGGAGGACGGGGTGACCAGTAGGCAGCCTTTCCTAGTGAGTGTGGGACGTCCAGCATTTCTGAACAGCAGGGACTGATGTGCATGTGCTCACACACACTTAGCCACTTCCAAACGCCGTCAAGAGGTGCCGCTTAACGCAGCTGCTCATACCTGGGCACCAAGATGCACGGACACACAGAGTCACACATGCACCTTCCCTAGAATCACCTGTGCTTTCGCCCAGTCCCCCCCACTCAGAAGGACACTCAAGCCACAGGACTCCTCACCTGGCCGCAGGCCTCAGTGTCCCACAAAACTAGCCTAACGGGTGGCAGCTGGGCAAGGACATCTGAATGACCTATTCTGGCCCTTAATCCAGAGGTGGGAAAGACAGACAGGTTCAGAGCTGTCATCGCCACAGCACATCTTTGTCCACTTAGGACTCCTGCCACTGGGTCCCCAAATGTCTCTCCCTGAGTGCATAATGGGAGGGTGAGGACCCCACTTACTTTCTTCCTGTTCTATTGCTGCCGCCTCCCCCTTCTTGATAAGGATCTGTTTGAATGAAGCTCCTGCCGGGCTGTAGATTCCATCTGAGACACAGCTGGATCTCTTAAAACACAAGGGGAGTTGTTTACCTTTCCTCCCACTTCTGTCCTGTCACCTCCTCCTGGGCATTGCCAGCCAAGGGCACTGCCTGGTGAGACAAATTAGGTGAGACTGAACTGGGCCCCTGGTTCCTACTGCTAAGAGTGTGAGCAGTGCTTCTGGAAGGCCGGGCAGCAGAGCCCGGGGGAGGGGCAGGTAGGGCAGGAACTGAGATGTCCCTCCAGAGTTTGCTCACCTCTTCCCTTCTCTTCTCCTCCCCACCCCACACTACCCCCAGCCCCAGCCATTCCAATGCCCCCCACCTCTGGAAAAGCTGAGTTGGGATTCGATCCCCAGGCAGTTGCCAGAGTTCCAGGAGTTCCGGAGCAGCTGTCCCAGGCTTGGGGGGGAGGGGGCCAGGAATGCTGGGGCTGAGGCCTGGGCTGCCCCAGACAGAGCCGGCTCTGAATTCTGGGAATGTTTGTGCAGCTGGAGCCCATTAGGGGAGGGAGCCGGGGCCGCTTATTAATCCCAGCCTTGTTCCCCGGGGGGGCCAGGGCCTTGCGCAGGAGTGGAGGGGGACAGGGCTCTACTACAGGAGGCCAGGCTGCAGCCCTCAGCCCCCTGCTTGGTTGAGTCTCAGACGGGAGCTTGGAGATCTTGGGGCCCTGTGCCTCGCTTGCGTGGTACACGTGTGTGGGGAGGTGGGGGTGTGGGCACATATAAGGGGCCCATAGGGGCCGGTGAGGTTTCACAGAAGGGCTCCTACCTGCGGAGACAGGAGGCACACGGTGGATCTCGGAGGGGAGGCTGGGGACCCCCAGAGATCCTCACCTGTCTCTACCCCCATTCCTGCTGGCACCCTAGCTAGCGGGAGAAGAGAAGGAGGGGAGGAGTTCCTGTTGCCTCGAGTATTGGAATATGTGCACAAAGAGGGCTGAGGCGTGAGCGCGGAGGCCGCCACATAGGTCACATCCTGCAGCAGCAACAAGGGGTGCCATTAACAGAAACTCTAATGTGAGGAGCACCCCCTGGGCTAGCACAGTATACAGCCTGCTCAGCCACACACGGCGCCCCCGGGGTGTAGAAAATCTGGGAGTCTGGGTTGGTTCCAAGCTAACACTGCTGTAGGATATGGTACTGAGCGCGGCGCACTGAAGCCAAAAAGAGGCCTGGCATGGTGTTCCAGCTCTGCTGACTAGCTGTGGGGCCTTGGACACATTTCTTAATCTCTCTGGGCCTTCCTTCCTTTACCCACAAATTAGGAGAGGGTCTGTCCCATGAACCTTATAGGGTTGCTGTGCTGATCACATTCCTTTGTCTGTCCATCCATCCATCCATCCATCCATCCCACAGACTCACATGGCTATGCTATGCCATAAGCTCTACTGGATACTGGATCCACAAAATTGAACAAGGACCCTGACCATTAGGACGTCATCCTTAACACGATTGAGTGGGGCAGGGTAGGTTGGGGTCAGTCACACGCACAACTACAGTAAAAATGTGGACAGTGCTCTAACTCTGTCGTGGAGGGAGGAGAAGGAAATGCCACTGGGCGTCCTGTTACACGTGTGTTCTTGGGATGACATCCATAAAGGTGCCCTGTATACTGTAAGGCCCAGAACAGTGTGGGGGGAGGCTGACTGAGGGAGGGCCCTTTGGGACAGTGCTGAGGTCCCCTTGTTCATAAGTGCACTCACTCAGACCCTGCCTGCCACATCTCAGGCTGGGGGCTGGGGCTGTTGGATGCTCAGGGTAATAATACCAAAAAGGTCCCAGAATGAACTCCACTAGGACTTTGGTAGCTTAGAATTGTGACAAAAATCCCAACACCCTCTCTGGGGAACAAGGAGGAAGGCTCTACTAGACCCATTCCTTAGAGAGAGAGAGAGAGAGAGAGAGCTTTGATGCCTTGGCTG
The DNA here is from genome assembly GCA_004026545.1 of Mormoops blainvillei. NCBI lineage: Eukaryota > Metazoa > Chordata > Mammalia > Chiroptera > Mormoopidae > Mormoops > Mormoops blainvillei. The sequence goes on along the minus strand of PVJD01000406.1, from coordinate 1,381 downwards.
AACTGCAGTCTCAACTCTTCAGGGAGATGGAGAGGAGGGCTAGGGCAAGAGAGAGAACGAAGGTCAGTGAGGGACAGGGGCCTGGGGAACTTTAGAGGGGGGTCACCTGCCCCAGCTATTCCCAGAGGCCTTGGGAAAGGCCTCTTCTCCCATCCTCCTTCCCTGCAAGACCCCTTTACTTCGCAGGACCTCCAGCGTAGGTAGGGTAAGCTCCCTTCAAAACTTCAGAGAATTTCCTAGGAGGACAGGAACCGCAGAGCACCAAGGCTGGTAATTACTATGAGAAAAACAATCTGGAATCTTGGGATGGGCAAGGAATGGGAACAGCTGTCTGAGAATTCTCAAGTCACGTCCCAAGTGCCACTAGTCATTTTGGGAATAGTCTCCAAACGGAATACTCCTCGTCCAAGGGCCTCTGTGCTCTTTCGTCCTTGGCCACATGGCTCAGGCGCTGACACCTGGGCTGTTTCTGTTGAAGGGACTGTGGCGGTCCCTTCACCACAAAAATCCTGGAGGCTCAGTCTCTGCTTTTAGGGAACCCGTCTAATAAGGGAGATGGCCCTTGCCCTCAGGGGGCTCCTATTCTTCCGGAAGGGAGACATCACTTGTCCTCTAGAAACACCGAATCTGATGGTAGAGACATAGCTTCTGTCCTTGGGAGACCCTCTGTCTGATGGTAGATACAGGACATAGATGTGCACACACATACACGCACACTCCTGAGACACAAAAAACCGTAAACAGGCAAACATGGAGTGAATATGAGATCACCTAATGAACTGAGAGTGTCAAGAGTAGTAGAATGAGTGATGGGGAGAAGAAATGTGGAGTTAGCTAAAGAAAGCTCCTGGAAGGAGACCCCGGGTAACGACGTGGGCTGCAGTCGGTAGGGGAGAGCACTTTCCTATGCACGGATGCTCTGACTCTCCCGCTCTGGGGAAGACTGTAAAATGTCCAGCCTACACTAGCTGATCACTAAGATCCCTTCCAGCTCTAGCAGCCTAGACTTCCTGGCCCCAGCCCTCTCACCCCTGCTTCCTCTCCCTCAGAGCCTCCCCCACCCCTGCCCTTCCTTCGGCCTTCCATTTGGTCTCTCCTGGGGCAGGTGGTCCAGCCAGCTGCTGGGCCTCTATAGAGAGGAGATCCCACCCACGGCGTGGAATGGCGTTCAGTGGGGATAGGCTGTGACCTGAGGAGCTGACAGCTGGGTTTGGGGCTCAGGCTGGGGGCAGTGGGGTGAGGACATGGCCTGTGGCAGCTTTTCCCAATACCCTCAAGAAGGAGAGATTTGTGAGGAAGGAGAGAAGGGTTCAGTGGATGTCATGGGTTCAGGCTGTGGTGGGTCTGGGTTCCTTATGGAAGTCTGGGAGGGGCCGTCAGG